>CM045498.1:27046335-27200337 GCA_024704745.1 Rosa lucieae
ACCATAGAGCGCATTTACAATAAGGTTGAAATGCTCACTGAAGTGACTACTTGATTAGGAAGAGATATGCCTGCGCATTTCCATAACAAGTTTCGGATTCTATCGCGATTCTTGTTGGACACGATTTTCATTGGAAGCCTTTAAAGAGTTAAGGGAAATAGATGAACACTTGAAATCCAAGTTTGAGATGAAGGATTTTGGGAGAACATGATTATGTCTCGGTTTGGAACTTGAGCATCGTGCTAATAGATACTTAGGCATTTTGACAAGATCAAGCCTTCAAGCACCCCCATGATCTTCCGTCGTCTTGATCCTGAAAAGGATCCTCTTCGTCCAAAGGATGATGACAAAGACGTGCTAGAGGCAAAAGTGTCATACTTAAGTACAACAGGCCCATTATTGTACTTAGTTCAATGCACAAGACCGGACATCTCATTTGCTGTGAACTTGTTAGCTAGATATAGATTTGCGCCAACGCGACTCTATTGGATTAGTGTAAAAGATATGTTTCGGTATTTGAGATGTTAATTGATATGAGCTTGTTCTATCCCTACAGAGAAATGATGGATTTGGACCCATCACACACCAGAAACGCCGCTAATACTGGCCTGCGTTCTCTATCCCCATCCCAAAACGACATTAGTGTTTTGGATGGTTTTGCTGATGCTGGGTACCTCTCCGACCCACACAAAGGTCATTACCAAACTGGTTATGAGTTCACCATGGGTAAGACCGCGATATCTTGGAGGTCTACAGAACAGACCCTAGTCACTATATCTTCGAACCATACATAGATTATTGCTTTTCACGAAGCAGTTTGTGAATGTATATGGATTGGATCAATAATTACGCATGTTCGAAACAATTGTGGTTTGAAGTCGAGTCGGAGAATCGCTGCTCAGCCCTTAGGCGGCTGAGTTTTAGAACACTACTTATACTTCATTTTTGTAGATAAACTACAATGGTCATCTACCATACTTATATCCGTTGTATATTTATTCTGAGAAGTATCCTTTGGTAATAGTTGTCTGCATACACTCTAGTCCTTGCGATTACCAATATACCAATCTTGGGAGTTCTACTGGATTTAACTCTATGTTGAGAATCAAACTAAAAAAAAAAAAAAAATGAAGAAGTAAATGAACATGATTCATTTTTTGGGCAGTGACCATTTGTGATACTTTGCATGAGGGGAGAGGATCCTCTCCTAAGCTCCTTATCTGCCTAAGCTTTCAATGACAAAGCGACACGTATACAAAATAAATCCAATGGCTGATATTTATTTCCCCACTATACTTTCAATCCTTTCTTCTTCGCAACAAAGTATTAAAGCTAGCTTCAGCATTTCAGACTACGAAAAAACCAAGGACTCTTACTTCGTCTTCTTCATCACGCTCAAAATCCAAGCGTTTTTAACCCCTCCACACAAATGTATCATCTTCATCTAAAACATGGTCATTCTTGCCTTTGCTTTTCTTTCTTGTTATTATTTGATGTTTTTAATCGTTGTTTATTTGGATTGAACATGGATTGAACATAACCTCCATTGATTCAGATCTGAAGCTACTACCATTGAAGCTTTAAGCAACCAGTTAATTACAGAAAGATTCAAACTTTGACTAGAATCAAGAAAGATCGAAGACATGGGTCTGGATTACTACAAGCTTTTACGATTTTAGGGTTTCAGGGTTAGGGGTTCGTGCTGATAACGTGTTTTAAGAAATTGAAATTGGGAGAGAATAAGCTGTATCTTTCATTGATAATAGGGGCCTCTTTATGTCACGCCCCGAAATTTGAATAAATTAATTCAAATCCGAAACGCGATAACTTAACAAGCACAAGAAAAACACATAGAAAATTTTTCATATAAACTAAGCAACTAAACAAACTGAGCTCACAATGTCAATACCGTCTCGTTCTTTAGAGTCACTTATTATATTACAGATAGTTTACAAATTAAACTGAATGACAATTCAATAAGTAAACACACCCACCACAACTCACTACACAACAGAAGACTTAAAACTATGAGTACCCTTCCACGTCCACGCTACCGAACGTACACCTCAGCTTTGATGACGATTAATCGATATTCTAACCTGCACAATAATCCCTATACCATGGAATAGTGCACCGGGAATGTAAACAACAAACCCGGTAAGCTTTTTAAGCCCGTATGAGTAAACTCAAATAAAGTGACTCACGTCACGCATGCTTATAATTTCTCAACTCATGAGATGAATTAAAGCAACATTATTTAATTTCACAAAACACAACCAAACATCAAGTTCATATCATATCATATCATCTCAACGACAAATCACACTCACTTCCCCTCAACATAAAGCATTTGTCAAAACGATGACCTCAAAACTCATTCACAACTCACTACAAGTCTCAAACCACAACCACACTTACAATTGAATTAAGTAAAATCAGTAATCCCTGCATGGAAACATAGTTCAGGATATCACATTAAAAACAACAATAGAAATCATATAAATCCTTGCATAGAGTTTAGTTCAGGAATTTACATTAAAACAAACAATACAAAAAGCGGTAATCCCTGCATATAACTTAGTTCAGGAGATTACATTAAAACATAAATTCAAAAGACAGTAATCCCTGCATATAACTTAGTTCAGGAGATTACATAAAATTCAACAATTAGAAGGAAAAGGAAAATAAATGAAGAAGTCAAACAACTCACACTAAAGTCAATGATCACCCATCAACTCCAAACTAAAGTGGATAGTCGATGTTCACCCATCAACTTTGACTAAAGTAGATGATCACCCATCAACTCCAAACTAAAGTCGATAGTCGATGTTCACCCATCGACTTTGACTAAAGTAGATGATCACCCATCAAGTCCAAATACTCTTTTAATACAATTACATCAATCACTCACATGATGAATTGTATACTGCTACACTCATACAATTACATCAATCACTCACATGATGAATTGTATATCGCTACACTCATACAATTACATCAATTATTGCCACTTTGGTCACCATTTTGGTATTACAATATAAACTATCGCCACTTTGGTATTACAATATATTTAATCACACTCTCAAACTCTCAAACACAACTTCACCAACGTCACACCATCCAATATATATATTCCACGTAAATATATATATATATATATATATATATACACGTAGTCATTCACGCATGAATGACCACTAATACCAACTATAGCTTTATAAATTATTCCTCTCGAAAATCATTTTATATCAAAACATTGTTTTAACTTACCCATGAACCGTTGTCGATCAAGTTCATATATTTTAAAACAAATAATTTGTTTCGAAAATGATTTAACAATTAAACAAGTAATTCCGAGTAATAAATAAATCCGTTCGTAAATGAACCACGTGAGATTTACTCACCTCTAACTCCAGCTGCGTCTTCTCTAACAGCCAAGATAAATTACTGGGCGTACTGCCAATCACCTAAAGCAGTACAACCCCGATTCAGTACACAAATTAACAAAAACCATTTAATTCCGAAACTCCCGAAACACACTAAGAATCCGAAAATGATGCCAATCGAGGGGAAACTTCATCCAAGACCACCCGAGGTCTCCGGAATACTTATACGATCAATATTCCAAAACTACAAGTCATTCCGACGGTCGAATCCTCGCAGATTGCAAACCGAAGATAACGCGTAAAATCGAAACCCTAGCATGCATCAACTTTCTCCAAAATGACCTTATGATATATCAAAACGACCGTATCGATGCGTAGATGAATAATATGAAAACAGAACACAAAAATAAGGCCAGACCCGCTGCTACGCACCACCACAAGCGACGGGTCAGCGAGCGGTCAACGGTGGTGGTCAACGCCAGGTCAACCACCTCCGATGCAAAAGTTGTCAACTACAAACTTGTTCAAAATGAAGGGATGATCAACTTTCATACCTGGAGCTAAGCGAGATTTGGTCTAGATCGTCCTAGATCAAGCTTGGAAGTTGAATTAATATCGGCCCTCTGATCAGGTTTCCAGATTCAACATGGGGCGTCGAAAGCTTCAAACCTTGATCTATTGCTCTACACTCCAAATCGTAATGCAAGGCTTATATGGGGATGATCAGGAGGAAGCAACGATCCAAAAAATGGAATGGATCGGCCAAGGGGATATCAGAATCGGTGAAATCCGGCCTGATCCGTTTTAGGGTCTGTGGCTGCTCCGATCCCCAAGTTCCGGTGGCTGCTGCCGTGATTGAGCACAAAGGGACGAGGAGGAGGAAGAGACGAAGCCATCTGCGGAGGTTGGACGGAAGAGATCGAACCGGGTCGGTACACTGGGTTCAGGTCGGGTCGCGCGGGTAGGGAGGAGAGAGAACGGAGCGAATTTGGGGAGGAAAATGGGATTTTCGGAACTTTTGGGATTTATAAAAAAATCCGGAATTTTCTTATATTTATAGAAATTTCCCCAAATTTCAATCACTCATAACTTTCTCATACGAACTCCGATTTCCGCGTTCCACAGGTCCACGAACTCGTATTGACAAGCCCTACGACTTTCATGAAGGAAGTTTCCCAAGAATTCAAACGTATAAAAAGTCAAACTTCGTAACCCCCCTAAAACGTGCATTTCGAATAATTATCTGTCCGAAAATAATTCCACTCCACCCTCGAACCACGAATTCATACAAACAAACACTTTATTAATTCCAGGAAACATTTAGGAATTAATAACCAATTTCCGAGGTATTACACTTTATATAGAGGATTACAAGCATAGAATTAGAGTTTTATAAGAAAACATAATCGTACAATGATTTGGACATCTACAAAGATATCTCCGATAATATTTGTAAGACTAACCCTATTACAACTCAGACAAGTAACTAGAGTTTGGGCCAGACATATAATCTAGGTGTCCTTAAACAGGGTTTACAAATTTTTGCTGAATTCATTTATCAAGATTCATATCTTTAGTAGACTTTCTATCTTGACTCCTTACCTATTTTGGAGAACATATTTAATTTTTTATCATTAGCTATTTTGGAGAGCATATTTAATATTTTTTTTTTTATCAATTTTAGCAACTACATCAAACTCTTAAGTGGATCTCAATTTTAACTTTTAGCTATCTCATTCTTAAATATAGATAGCGACATGAGAGTCTCTATTAATTTTGTTAATTTAAAATATTCATTTTAAGTTATTGTATTTAATTTATAAATATATATATTTTTTTCTTCATTGAATAAATAATATAATTTCAAATTTAGCTAAATTAGAGAGAACTGATGCAGACGTATTTCTAAAGTGATTAGTTAAAATAATCTTTTAACTATTTTAATTCAAAATTTAACTAAAAAGTACTGACATTAGTAAAGATGCTCTAAATATGGATCTTAAAAAATCTGGGGAAAATTTCCCAAACAGTACACCAAGTAAAGGCCACTAATAATTCTTATACACAAAGTTTCAAACCAAACATTTCTGTACACGAAATCTGAAACTCGACCCACTATTAGTACACGACGTCAATTTTTGACACCAAAATGTCATTTATGCCCTCAGTTCTTTTTTTTTTTTAATAATCAAAAAAAAGACCCGGTTCTAAAATCCATTTTACCAAGTCATTCTCTCATGAAAAAAGTAAATTGAATAAAAGGGTCCACAGTCCAAAGACCTCAAAGTCCAGACAGAGAAAGACCACCTAACCAGTAAGATCATTGGATCCGTGTGATTTTCAAAGAAGGCATCTTTGCTTTGGTTGAGACTTGAGAAAGGCAGAAGAAGCATTAATTGTCTTATTGTAATATTGTCTACACGATCGACCTCCTAATCATCCTGCGATTGCCTTGGGAACAAATGACCTTGCCTTCCTTCCGAGGCGGATTAGCCTTTTCTTGCTCTCAGATCCAGTCCCGAAACCATGGCCACCAGCAGCAGAAGCGGCGACCCATTTCCTCCATCCTCGGAATTATGGAAGTACGATGTCTTCTTGAGCTTTAGAGGGCAAGACACACGCCGCAACTTCACAGACCATCTATACACGGCGTTGCTACAAGCTGGAGTCTTCGTCTTTCGTGATGATGAGGAACTACTGAGAGGGGAGTCAATAGCAGGTGATCTGCAGAAAGCAATAGAAGAGTCGAAGATCTCTGTCGTCGTCTTTTCGAAGGGTTATGCAAGGTCCAAATGGTGTCTAGAGGAGCTGGCGAAGATCATGGAGTGTAGATCAATGTATGGCCAAAGCGTCGTTCGAGTATTCTATGATGTTGAACCTTCAGAGGTGAGAAGACAGACGGGTAGTTTTGCAGAAGCATTTGCCAAACATGAAGAGCGCTTCGGGGGCGATTTGGGAAGAGTAGAGAGGTGGAGAAATGCTCTAACTGAAGCTGCAAATTTGTCGGGCTGGAATGTTTCAAACTACGGGTAAGTACTTATTTCGTTGGACATGAATGATCGATTACATATGTGGAGTTGTTCACTTTAAGTTTTACAATCTCTCACTTGAACAACAAATAATGTAGTGTTACTAGATATAGCAACTGATCTCATTAAGGTACCTGCGACTACAATGAACTTAACAGACTTAATCAAACCTCTGTTAACCATAGAGTGTGCAAGTTAATCTAATCTACTAGAATCCAAATATGATATGTGTGAATCAATCAAATCAAATAAAACACTGCAGTATATAAGCAACACTTTTTTTTATCCTGTATAAAATTCATAACTTGACAAAACCTCAAATAATGAAAGGTATGTATCAAACTAATATAAAACAAAACTTTTCAGTAGAACTAAATAAACAACTTTCACTGATTATGGCAAGACTCTCACTGAACTCAGGCATCCCTCATAGGTAAAATGCCTACACTTACATCATGCTTCTAGAAAGCTACTACACTAAGAGGCTTAGTGAAAAGGTTTCCCAATTGAGCTAAGCTACTGCTCCTAGCTATGTTTAGCTCTTAATTTGTGCTTTGCTCTCACTTTGACACTTTAATACTTCAAGTCTATGGGCTCAGAGTTGTTATATTTTTTTGTTATATTTGCTGAAGTATATTGCTGCTGAGTTGTCATGGTGAATCAAGGGTATAGAAATACTGAAATAGTGGCATCCACCATTTTTGTCTGCAATAAGAAAACTTCAACCAGAGTCTTTGACATGTTGCTTCATAAATGGCAACGTACTCTGCCATCGTGTTACAGGTTGCGCTTTGTATCTTTTTGACACTCTTCCAAGCTATAGCCCCTCCAGCCCTCCAGGTAGCATACGTACATAGCCAAATGTTGATTTACTGGAATCTGTATAGTTTCTAGCGAAATCTGCATCTGAATAACCTTTAATTTCAAGCTCTTCTACTCTCCTACACACCAACATGTGATCTTTGGTCTTCTGCAATTAAACCTTGATACTTTTGCAGTCCAATGCGCATGCCTTGGATTTGATTGAGATCTAGCAAACATCACTGCATATGGGAGATCAGGTGTAGTGTACACTTTAGCATACACTAAACTTCCTACAAACTTTAGAATTAGGCTTCTGTTTCATGTCTTCCTTCTCCGATTCATTTCAGCACATTGATTTTTAATCATTTTATCACCTTTAGACACTTCTCCAGGTGAACAATTAGGCATATGAAATCTATTCAACAGTTATAAGAAATATAACTCCACTGACAAAGACCTAGCAAACCCTTTCATCCATCTTTCTTGATCTTTATTCCCATGACGTAGAAATCCTAACTTGAGTCTTTCACTATTTGTCAAGGGTGGGTAACCATAAATTCTTGGTGATTAGGTGACTAGGGAATATCTCTGTTTCAATTCTGCAACTTCTGTATGTATGTATGATTCTTTATTTTTAGACGCTTAATGAAATTCACATATTAATAATTTGTTATTGGATTTTTGATTATAAATATAAATTGAATTTACATTGTCTTAACAATGGCTAAAGTTAAGTGAACATGAGTGAATGTTCACTTTTTAACAGTGTTATATCAAGTTACTAATTCATTTTAATCATGTAGTGGCATTATTCATCTTACTTTTCCTTTTGAATTTAATTGCCAGGTCTGAATCGGAAGTCATCAGGAACATTAGAGAGCATATTACTCAACAGTTGTTGAACCCAGAAGTGGATACTGAGGAGTTGCCAGAAGTGGATGATGGCCAGTTGGTGAACCCAGAAGTGAATGTAGCCAAATTTCCTGTTGGAATTCAGTCTCGGGTTGAAGATTTGGTTCGTCATCTAGATTTTGGGTCAGACGAGGTACGAATAGTTGGAATTTTTGGGGTGCTGGGAATTGGCAAATCAACGGTAGCCAAAGCTATGTATGACCAATATCGTAATAGCTTTGACGGTGCATGTTTCCTTGTCAGTGTGAGGGAGACTATAAAAAAACGGGATGGTCTGATTAGTTTGCAGGAACAAGTTCATGATATCTTGAAAACGAAGATAAACGCCGGAGTTGTTTCTGCAGGTGTTCATCAAATCAAAAGAGAAAGAAGGGTACTAGTCATAATTGATGACATAGATGAAAAAAAACAACTAGATCAATTAGACATAAATCGTGACAGGTTTGGTTCTGGAAGTAGAATTGTCGTAATAACAAGAGAGGAAGGTTTGCTAAAGCAACTTCAAGTGGATACGACATATTCGCCACAACCGATGAACAAAGAGGAAGCGATTGAGCTCTTTAGTTGGCATGCTTTTGGGAAGTGTTCTCCTGATGAAAAATATTCTGAACACTCAAGAACTGTTGTTACTTTTTTGGGGGGTTTGCCACTGCTTCTTACAGTTATAGGTCATGATCTTTATGGAAAAGGCATGAAAAAGTGGCAATTGTTGAAGAGATGTATTGCAACCGAGGAAACTAGAATTCTGAAAGAGTTATTTCTGTATTGTTATTCCCTCTTTCCAACAGGTTATGAATTCAGAAAAGACGAGTTGGTCCAGTTGTGGATAGCTGAAGGCTTTATAGTAGACAAGTATCCAGAGAGGATGGAGGATACTGGTATTTCGTATTTCAATTACTTGGAGAACGAAGGTTATTTTTTGCTCTCAAGATGTGATTTTAGAGTGGATTTTGATTCGGTGTCCTCGGTGACTTCCAATTCCAACAACTTGTACAAGATAAATACTGACAAGGTTGATGTTTCAAAAAATAAAACTTCTCGGGATCATTATTCCAGAGGCGCGAATGCGGTTTCTGTTTCAGAAAACATAGACTCTCAGGATGATTCTTTCAGAGCAGTGGATCCGGTTTCTATCTCACAACACACAGTTTCTCAGGCTGAGGATGAGTTAAAAGCGCTGAATGAGCCTTCTGTTTCAGAAACCATAGTTTCTGCGGTTGATAGTTATTTTGGAGCCCTGGATATGGTTTCTGTTTCAGAAAACACACTTTCCTGGGCTACTGATTTGAGAGCCAGAGAAATGGTTTCTGTTTCAGGGTACACAGCTTCTGAGCTTGATTATTTTAGAGCCGTGGATGAAAATATGGATGGAGCCTCTGCAACTACACGACATTTGTCTTTGACGTTTAATGACATTGATGATATGAGTTTTGGGGTTGTTGAAAAACTGAAGGAACTGCGCACACTGCTTTTACTCTTGGATAGTGGTTCTTCCATTACACATGTTCCTCGTAATTTGTTTTGGAGCTTAAAGTTCTTGAGAACATTGAAGTTGAGTGGAACACTCGTTTCTGAATTGCCAAGCTCCCTTCGGAATGTCAAAGAATTGCGATATCTTGATGTCTCTTACACACCCATTACACGGTTGCCTGAATCAGTCACATATCTTCATAATTTACAAACCTTAAAACTTAGAGGTTGTGTACAATTTGATCAGTTACCAAAGGATCTGGAGAAGCTAACCAAGCTACGCCATATTGAACTTGATATCATGCGACAATTGGATTCCTTGCCTGCAAACTTGGGGAACTTGACTCACCTTCAGACACTGTCAGCATTTCTTGTTGATAAAGATGATGGGTGCCATATTGGACAGTTGAAGAATTTAAATGATCTCAAAGGAGCACTCTGCATTTCAAGGCTTGAAAACGTGATGAAAGTGGAAGAGGCTGAGGAAGCTTCATTGGTTCAAAAGAAATGTCTCGATACGTTGGAGCTCCGGTGGAGTCATCTGTTGTCTACAAATAAAGAGGAGCAAGAAGAAATCCTCGAATGTCTTGAACCCCATTGTGGCTTAAAAGAGTTGCAAATACAATACTATGGTGGGTCAAAACTTCCAACTTGGATTAGCAATCCATCTTTTGCTGTCCTTGAAGCTGTTACCCTCTATAGATGCAAAAATTGTATACTTCTCCCATCCATGGGGCAATTACCAGCGCTTAAAGTGCTTTCCATTATGGAGATGAATGAGGTGACAGAAATCAATCATCAATTTTTCAGAAATGGCCTAGTTGATGATCAAGCATTCATTGCATTTCCAAAACTTGAGAGACTAGAAATTGACATTATGCTCAATTTCAAAGAGTGGAAGGAGGTTCAGAAAGGTGACTTGCCATATCTACTTAAGCTCACAGTGGACTCTTGCCCAGAACTTGTAACACTTCCACCACTTTCAAGCCTAAATTCACTCAAGCATTTGGAATTTAGGAGTTGTCCGAAGCTTCTGCCCAGTGATCAACTACCAGATTCCCTTGAATCGTTGATGATTGTAGATTGCCCTCGAATCAAAGAATGGTTCCATGAGGGGGATGGTGAAGAATGGAGCAAGAAGCATCGTAGCATATGGCTTGATGAAGAAGAGGCAAGTTAAAACGAAACTCTGGTACATTTTTAATCTTTTTCAGTTTACAGGGAAAAAAAATTGAAAGGAAAACATGGTTATGCGATGTACTCGGTCATTAGCTTCATGCTTTAATCGATGAAAAAAAAAGGATTTGTTTATTGCTTATAAATAATGTTCCGGATGTGTTCATGCAAGATTAGTTGGTGGAACTCTTACGAGAGAATGGTTAAATTGTTTGAACATCTATACCCTACACTGTTTTATCTTGATCTTTTTAGAATAACATCTCTAAATGTCTACCTTCTTTGAAAATTCCTACATGTCTCATCTCTCCTATGTGAGCTACACAAAATGCGAAGGCCTATTGTATGCATTTAGTTTAGTGAACCTAGTCAGTCATGTAAATTTCATGTTTTTTGCTTTTACTTTGTTAGATTATGTCATGAGTTTTCCTATTTCTACTCCTTCCTGAAAAATTAGTGTGCTTACTTATATTCATCGATAAAGAACATCAGAATGATTGGATTGGCTTTTTCAATAATCAGAAGTTTGAATTATTAGAGAAAGAACCTGTTTTGAATAACTGTGTGGAGTGTTGGAAAAAAAAGTGACAAGGTACGATGTGTTTTCCAAAATATCAAAATACAAAATGCTAACTTTTTCATTGGTCGGAATTTGTTGTAGATAAAGTTGTAGCAGAAGGGTGAAAGTGGAATCATGTGTCTCTCGGAAGGGACTGCTCGAAAGTTTGGTAGAGAAGGTAATGTGTTTCTCTTTTCATTCTTCCTACGATAGGTTGTTAGGTTTCCTATTCAATATTTACTTACTTTCATATGACATGAGAAATTGTTTTTAGATGTATTAATCTAAACACACTACTTGCTGCAATTAGAGATATCAATCAAGCTCTACCAATCAATATTCCAACTTAATTAAGAGGCAAATTTATAACTGTTTACACTTTTCTGGGCAGACCGACTCACACAAGCAAAAAGTGTAGTAGGTCCAGGTTTTACTACTCAGTATCAGAGATCGCAACAGAATAGTGGTGATCTTACCCCCTACAAACCCAAATTTGAGCCCATACTCCAAATCAAACAACACGAAGAATTACTTGTTGAAGAATCAGAGTCTTCAGAAGAAGAAGAAGCTAGTGAAGATGAAGAAGCTAGTTTCATCCATGAGCATAACCTCAAGCACTTTCAGAACAAGCTTGAGTCTCAGAAAATTCCCACTCTTGAGAAAATCAAGAAACTACTCGAGCAGAACATCGATGAAGATCCTCAGAAGTTTTGGGAAAAAGACCCAGTGGTCTGTGAATTAAGATTACATGACATGAATGCCATCTGTCATGTCAAAGCCATTCCTCAATACAAAGAGGAAGATCAAAAAGAATTCAGAAGTGATATTGAAGATCTCCTGAAAAAGAGATTAATTCAACCCTCCACTAGCCCTCATCATGCTCCAGCATTCTACGTAAGAAATCATGCAGAGAATCTACGAGGAAAAGCTAGAATGGTTATTGACTACAGAGAAGTCAATAAAAAAACTGTCAAAGACGGCTATCAGATCGCTCAAGTCAGAGTGCTGATCAACCAGCTCAGAGGAGCTAAAGTCTTTTCGAAATTCGATGCAAAGTCGGGTTTCTGGCAAGTCAAGATGCATCCTGAGAGTGTACCCCTCACTGCATTTGGAACACCACAAGGTCATTACGAGTGGCTGGTAATGCCTTTTGGTCTGAAGCAAGCTCCCTCAATCTTCCAAAGAAGGATGGACAACATCTTCAAGCATGTGGCAGAGTTCTGCGTCGTTTACATAGATGACATTCTGGTCTTCTCTAAAAATAGAGAAGAACACATGAAACACCTCCATGAGGTAGTAAAGCTGATAGTTCAGCATGGAATTATCCTAGGAGAAAAGAAAATCTTCTTTATCCTCGATGAAGTTGATTTCCTAGGAATAAACATCAAGAATGGAGTAATAAAACTCCAACCCATATTCTTGAAAAGATCTGGAAGTTCCCAGATAGAATTCCTGATGCTAAGAGTCTAGAGAGATTCCTTGGTGTCATAAATTATGGGAGAGATTTCATCCCTAAAATCTCAGGATTAACAGCAATGTTATCTCCTAAGACAAGCTCCAAAAGAAAATGGAACTTCACAGAAGATGATGAGAAAATCGTGAAGCAGATAAAAGAACTCTGCAAAAACCTCCCTCCTCTTCAACAACCAGAAGAAAATGATGAGATTATCCTCCAAACAGATGCGAGTGATAATTACTGGTCTGGTGTAGTTCTGGCAAAAACGCCTGGAACTAACATCGAAAAGATTTGCAAATTTTGTAGTGGCAAGTTCACCCCTGCAGAACTGAATTATCCCACAGGGGAAAAAGAAATTTTGGCTGTCAAGAAAACAATTTTAAATTCTCCAGCTTTTCTTGGAAAACCCTTTACTGTCCGCACCGATTGTGCTAGAGTAAAGAATTTCAAAAATTTCAAACTCGATAAAGCTGCTGATAGAGGAAGATTAGCAAACTGACAATTATTTCTTAACCAATATGATTATAATGTTGAATTAATTGCAGGAAACAAGAACTATCTTCCAGACGCATTGACCAGAGAAATGGCAATGTTTAGCCAAAGAGAAGATGACGAAGGTGGTAATCCCAGAAGCAGAAGGACTGGGAAAGAACAGGAACCTGAAGAGGATCCTAAAGAAACCAAAGAAAAAATCCTTAAAAGGTTTCTGCTAAGCCCAAAAGGCTTGGCCACAACTGATCAATCCCAGGGTAAAGGATTGGCTAGCCCGTCTCAAACGGCAGACGGTAAAGGCTCATCAAGACCGTTGATGGCTGCTGCTTTGCCAAAAAGCAGTCCAACTCCAACTGGAGTTCTAAATGTTTTTAATTATGAATTAAGAACTTTTGATACCCCTGTGTTCAGAACTGGCAGGAGACTAGCTTATCACCAGAAGGCAATCCTGGATAATCTTTTATTTGCCTTTCAAGAAAGAAGCAGTGGGCTAATGTTCCCAGCCCTCTTTGCATTAGCTGAAGAACTCTACGAAAATGGTAGGCCACAGTTTGAAGAAATGCATACACAGCAGAGTGCTGTAAGAAAAGAAAAAATCAACTTCCTTGAAAGTCCAGAAAGTGCTAGGGTCCCTGTCATGGCACTCAATGAATCAGATTGGCATGAATTCCACAATCTGATAGGAAGACATAATTCAAAAGACCTAGTTCCCCCAACTCTCTTTATTGTTTCAGGACCTTATGTTGGGAGATACTTAGTCAATGTTCAGAGTGAACATCCTCAAGAACACAAGCTCTGGCTTGTTGAAAATGGTTTTGTCCATAATCTGTGGACAAAAACAAATGATGATCTGAAAGGTTTGCCACCTATTATTGTCAACACAGTCAAAAACATTAGAAAAAATGACTGTATACTTCGTCTGAAGTTCAGATCCACTCCTCCAGAATGAAGTCAGAAGGCAAATGGAGAAGTTGAATATATTCCTCCATACCATTATGTGAGAATTATTCAAAGGAATTATCTTCAACCAGCCTGTGTAGGGTACAATGGCTAACCAAACTCAAGCATCCCGTGGATGAAGGCTATGGCCCTAGAGTACATCAAGAAGATAATCTCTGAAGATATCAGCAATACCTTCCTGGCAGCAGGAGAAAAAATTATTATCACTGCATACGATCATCCTGACGTAGTCAGCAGTGACCTATTCCTATCTCTCACCAGAAAAGAGATAGACTCGACAATGGCATGCATGCGCTGGGTGGAAAAGCTTGAAACTGACAACCACTATAAAATGTATGTCGATACAGATGTCGAAGATAATGCTACCACTGTTAGAATGGCCCAGACAGACAACAGCTCCTTTGTCTTTGGCTACCATTCAGAAACAGATGAGAATATGTAGCATCACGGGTGAAGCTACAGGTGAAAGAGGAGAAACGCCAAATAAGTAACTGTAGTACTTTTGACCTTTTAAAAGTTAAAAGCTACTATTGCTTTCAAAAGGAAGAAACATTTCACCTACCAGAGGAAACACTTCACTGACCTACTTTTGTTTTTCTCCATCCGACCTCCACCAGCAGGAGCACTCAGAAAAGCAAAAGTTCACGGAGTTGTCCTGTACATTTTTATGTTTTGAATTCTAGTTTGGGTCTTTTCCCGTATACCCAAAAAGCTCTTGTATTTTTCCCAACTGCCCAAAACTTTTGTATTATACTGTTGATGATAGAAAAAGACTAATAGGGATGGTTTTTTCAGAAAAATGCCTTTTGTATCCTATGTTGACCAGTGGTTCTAGCAATATTGTTCGACAAAAAAAACTTTGTCCTAAACGACAAAAATTCAAACAAGACTAGCCTTCAACATGCCCAAGTTTTTCACCTAACGGCCTCTTGCCTAACGGTTACTTTAACAGACGGAATCACTGCTGCTTGGTCTAATTTTTGGTTTTAAGACTGATTTTTTCCAGATGAAAAATACTATTAGGACTTTGGATCTTTATAGGATGCATGCATTTAGAAACACGAATGACACCGATGATTATGATAACAACATCTATAATTATGGAAATATAATGCCTACTATATTGGTTGAAGAAGTGGGTGAGCAACCATCTGAATTTATTCATTTAAATATACATACATGCTAAACATTCAGAGCCTCATTCTCAGGTAAACAGCAAAAGGCTGTTTAGCTATCCATAAGAATAAGAACAGATACTTACTTGTTTATGAAAGCACCCTACAGAAAACACACTGCTACTTATGGTTTTCGTACTCTTTGAGAGAAGGCTCAATTTGTCGATGCCTTACAAATGAAACTTAAAGCTCCTTATATAGAGAGCGGAACTCAAACTAGAATTCAAAACATAAAAATATACAGGACAACTCCGTGAACTTTTGGTTTTCTGAGTGCTCCTGCTGGTGGAGGTCGGATGGAGAAAAACAAAAGCAGGTAGGTGAAGTGTTTCCTCTGGTAGGTGAAGTGTCTTTTCTTTTTGAAAGCAAAAGTAGCTTTTATCTTTTAAAAGGTCAAAAGTACTACAGTTACTTATTTGGCGTTTTCTCTTCTTTCACCTATAGCTTCACCTGTGATGCTACATGTTCTCATCTGTTTCTGAATGGGAGCCAAAGACAAAGGAGTTGTTATCTGCCTGGGCCATTCTAACAGTGGTAGCATTATCTTCGACGTCTGTATCGACATACATTTTATAGTGGTTGTCAGTTTCAAGCTTTTCCACCCAGCGCATGCATGCCATTGTCGAGTCTATCTCTTTTCTGGTGAGAGATAGGAATAGGTCACTGCTGACTACGTCAGGATGATCGTATGCAGTGATAATAATTTTTTCTCCTGCTGCCAGGAAGGTATTGCTGATATCTTCAGAGATTATCTTCTTGATGTACTCTAGAGCCATGGCCTTCATCCACGGGATGCTTGAGTTTGGTTGACCATTGTACCCTACACAGGCTGGTTGAAGATATTTCCTTTGAATAATTCTCACATAATGGTATGGAGGAATATATTCAACTTCTCCGTTTGCCTTCTGACTCCATTCTGGAGGAGTGGATCTGAACTTCAGACGAAGTATACAGTCATTTTTTCTAATGTTTTTGACTGTGTTGACAATAATAGGTGGCAAACCTTTCAGATCATCATTTGTTTTGGTCCACAGATTATGGACAAAACCATTTTCAACAAGCCAGAGCTTGTGTTCTTGAGGATGTTCACTCTGAACATTGACTAAGTATCTCCCAACATAAGGTCCTGAAACGATAAAGAGAGTTGGAGGAACTAAGTCTTCTGAATTATGTCTTCCTATCAGATTGTGGAATTCATGCCAATCTGATTCATTGAGTGCCATGACAGGGACCCTAGCACTTTCTGGACTTTCAAGGAAGTTGATTTTTTCTTTTCTTACAGCACTCTGCTGTATATGACTTTCTTCAAACTGTGGCCTACCATTTTCGTAGAGTTCTTCAGCTAATGCAAAGAGAGCTGGGAACATTAGACCACTGCTTCTTTCTTGAAAGGCAAATAAAAGATTATCCAGGATTGCCTTCTGATGATAAGCTAGTCTCCTGCCAGTTCTGAACACAGGAGTATCAAAAGTTCTTAATTCATAATTGAAAACATTTATAACTCCATTTGGAGTTGGTCTGCTTTTTGGCAAAGCAGCAGCCATTAACGGTCTTGATGAGCCTTTACCGTCTGCCGTTTGAGACGGGCTAGCCAATCCTTTACCCTGGGATTGATCAGTTGTGGCCAAGCCTTTTGGGCTTAGCAGAAACCTTTTAAGGATTTTTTCTTTGGTTTCTTTAGGATCCTCTTCAGGTTCCTGTTCTTTCCCAGTCCTTCTGCTTCTGGGATTACGACCTTCATCATCTTGTCTTTGGCTGAACATTGCCATTTCTCTAGTCAATGCGTCTGGAAGATAATTCTTGTTTCCTGCAATTAATTCAACAGTATAATCATATTGGTTAAGAAATAATTGCCAGTTAGCTAATCTTCCTCTATCAGCAGCTTTATCGAGTTTGAAATTTTTGAAGTTCTTTACTCTAGCACAATCGGTGCGGACAGTAAAGGGTTTTTCAAGAAAAGCTGGAGAATTTAAAATTGTTTTCTTGACAGCCAAAATTTCTTTTTCCCCTGTGGGATAATTTAGTTCTGCAGGGCTGAACTTGCCACTACAAAATTTGCAAATCTTTTCGATGTTAGTTCCAGGCGTTTTTGCCAGAACTACACCAGACCAGTAATTATCACTTGCATCTGTTTGGAGGATAATCTCATCATTTTCTTCTGGTTGTTGAAGAGGAGGGAGGTTTTTGCAGAGATTTTTTATCTGCTTCACAATCTTTTCATCATCTTCTGTGAAGTTCCATTTTCTTTTGGAACTTGTTTTAGGAGATAACATTGCTGTTAACCCTGAGATTTTAGGAATGAAATCTCTCCCATAATTTATGACACCAAGGAATCTCTCTAGACTCTTAGCATCAGGAATTCTATCTGGGAACTTCCAGATCTTTTCAAGAATATGGGGTTGGAGTTTTATCACTCCATTCTTGATGTTTATTCCTAGGAAATCAACTTCATCGAGGATAAAGAAGATTTTCTTTTCTCCTAGGATAATTCCATGCTGAACTATCAGCTTTACTACCTCATGGAGGTGTTTCATGTGTTCTTCTCTGTTTTTGGAGAAGACTAGGATGTCATCTATGTAGACGACGCAGAATTCTGCTACATGCTTGAAATGTTGTCCATCTTTCTTTGGAAGATTGAGGGAGCTTGCTTTAAACCAAAAGGCATTACTAACCATTCGTAATGGCCTTGTGGCGTTCCAAATGCAGTGAGAGGTACACTCTCAGGGTGCATCTTGACCTGCCAAAAACCCGACTTTGCATCGAATTTCGAAAAGACTTTAGCTCCTCTGAGCTGGTTGATCAATACTCTTACTTGAGCAATTTGATAACCGTCTTTGACAGTTTTCTTGTTGACATTTCTGTAGTCAATCACCATTCTAGCTTTTCCTCGTAGAGTTTCTGCATGATTTCTCACATAGAATTAATCTCTTTTTCAACAGATCTTCAATATCTTTTCTGAATTCTTTTTGATCTTCCTCTTTGTAATGAGGAATTGCTTTGACATGGCAGATAGCATTCATGTCATGCAATTTTAATTCACAGACCACTGGGTCTTTTTCCCAAAACTTCTGAGGATCTTCATCGATGTTCTGCTCGAGTAGTTTCTTGATTTTCTCAAGAGTGGGAATTTTCTGAGACTCAAGCTTGTTCTGAAAGTGCTTGAGATTATGCTCATGGATGAAACTAGCTTCTTCTTCTTCTGAAGACTCTGATTCTTCAACAAGTAATTCTTCTTGTTGTTTGATTTGGAGTATGGGCTCAAATTTGGGTTTGTAGGGGGTAAGATCACCACTATTCTGTTGCGATTTCTGATACTGAGTAGTAAAACTTGGACCTACTACACTTTTTGCTTGTGTGAGTCGGTCTGCCCAAAACACCCGTTCTCCTTTTCTGAAGCCTATCGCTTCTTCATCCTGAATGAATCGTTGTTGGAGAATAAAATCATTTCCTAACAAGAAATCAGATCCTTGGCCTTCAGATTGCCACACATTCTGAATGAATCGTTGTTCAACCATTTGGCTGACAAGACCATTCTTAGTTTTTCTTCTTGCTTCAGCTATGAAGCATTATTTGTGATAAGTCTTCTTAGACTCTTCACAAAACACAGGGAGACCATTCTTTTCGTGACAAAGGCAGTAGTCACAAACGAATGTACCAGGGTTCACCTGATAAGAAGACATGAAAGATTCTGTCTTACTTTCTTCCCAATTTTTGATTCTTAAAACATTCATTTGTCTGGATTCGAAGTACTCTACTTCAGAATCAATCTCAGACTCTTCTGATGAGGTTTCTTCGTTTTCTTCAGACCAGGCAGAATAGACTGACCTGTAGTCATCTTCATCATCAGAATAGGCTATTTCGTAGCCTTTCATGTTTGCTACCTCTACTATTTGCTCATATTCTTCAAAGAGAGCTTTAGTAGATCTTTTACCCTTTTCCGGGCATTCATTGGCATAGTGCCCTTCAGCTTTACACAACCAACATCTGCAAGCTTTCTTGCTAGGTTGTTTATGCTGATGAGTATTCTTCTTTTTCTTGAAGAATTTCTTTTTAGGATTTTCATCCTGCTGTTTCTTGTAATTGGAACTTTTCTTGAATTTCCAATCCTTCTTCTGATTACTCTTTTTGAATTTTTTAGAGTAATATTTTTCTTTCTTCTTCTTTCTGTGGAATTTGGATTCATGACATCCCCAGTTTGTGGGCATATCCAGTATTCCATAACAGAAATTTTCAACTCCTTTGAGTTGCTTTTTGGCCATCTTAGCTCTAAGATTGGCTTTGCATTGCTCCTTCAGTAATTTCCGTATTCTGTCGACGATTCCTCCAACTGAAAATCTTTCAATTGGCTTCTCAGCTATGCTTTCTCTCACAGCTGTTCTCCATGGTTCAGGGAGCTTTCTGTGCAATAGATTAACTAGATCAGTATTCTCTAGTTCTCCAATTGTACAGTAATATTCCTGAAACTCATTCAGGTATTCTTCGAAATATCTCATGTCACAGATTTTGAGAGCATAGATATTCGACTTTGCTGTTTCTTTGGCTTTTTCACTTAGATTTGAAAGATCTCCACAGAATTGATCGTACAGGGGTACTGCAAAATCGTACGGAGACTTAGAATTTTTTATCTCTTCAAGCCAGTCTCTTCCTCTGGCAGTTTCTTTGAAGGATAGGTAGTACTTTTTTGCCACTCCAGTAAGAGTAGTTTCATAGTACACCTGCAAATCTGGCGCTTCAAATTTGCCAAGGGTAAGTGCAGAAGCCATCATCAGGCTATCTACCCATTGGTCAATAGTTTTTCTTTTGTCTAGACTCTTGTCTAGATTCAACCAGATGCCATAGTTAGTGATCGGAACTCTTGGCAGATTGTCCTCGGGGACGAATCTTTGAGAATTTCTTTCTCCTTTTTTACCCGTGGGGGCTTTCTGAAATGAGAGTTTTATTTCCCTTGTTTCTCTTTTTATGAAAGTTCTGGAGCTTTCTCCATCTTCCATTTCAATGTCTTGATAAGGAAAGACTTTTCTTGTCTTTCTGATTTTGAATTCCTTCATTTCCTCGATTAGTTTTTCTAATCGTTCAGGATTTTCACAATTCTCAGCTTCTTTATAAAGTTCATGGAGCCTCTCAGCTCTGAGCATATGGACTGGTCTGTTCAAATCAGCTTCCAGATCTTCTTCTGTTATTGGCTCTTCAATAGTGGGTTTTGTACCACTGACACTAGCTTCTCTAGTGCTATAGCTTTTTCTCAGAAGATTGCTGTTTATCCTGAGGCTCTCAGGACATATATCACTTTTTCTGTGATTGTCGAAGTTAATGCTGATTTCCCCAGTTCTTCTACTCTCGTAGATTTTTTCTTTTGCTCTTTCTGGTAGCTTTTTTGGACCGGACAATTTCCATTCAAGAGGAAAAGTTACTTCATTCCAAGCAACCTTGTGAATCTGTTGTGAATGGTTCTTCTGGCTGGTGAGGAATCCAGTAGTGAGACCAGGGATGTTGGAGATCCGTGTCTTCGGCTCTACTGTGGTGCTCATTAGTTTATAGTATACTCTGTATACTATCGCCAGTTCTTGCATATCATTTTTCATTGATATGCCATCTGTCTTGACTCTTAGTCTGAGACAATGGGCTGCATCCTTCAGGCTGGTGGTGAAGTTGGGGAAGCAATTGAAATATGCCACTTGATTGCAAAGTGATGCTTCTAGAGTTCCCAACAGACTAGCTTGGAAGTCTGTCAGTCTGTTGTCTTGTAGGACACATAGGACTGAACAATTGATGTCTTCTCTTGCCAAAAGCTTTATGCCGACTTGGACTGCTCCAATGTGCATAAATTGATACTTCTTTGCTTGTGCTCTGGCAACTTCAACAGGAGTGATCATCAAGAGATCTGTTTCTCCTGTTACCAGTGGAATGCGGATCTAATCAATGCTCAAATAATCAAGAGGTTTTTGTTCTTCTTCAAGAACATATAAGAGATTATCAATCTCTTGTTCTATTTTATAGATTCTGGTCTGAAGTCTATAAATGATATCCCAATAGTTGGGTGATTCCCTATCAAGACTATCTCTATAGGCTCTTAGTTTTCTCAATTTTTCTCTTTCTTTATGCAACTCTTTGCTAGTATTTTTACAGATGGCAACTAGTTCAAGTCTGTCAACTATCGAAATTATGAATAGTAAATCGTACTGTTTACCTTTGAATCAGAGGATGACTGTTAGCTCTGCATATGTATTCAAATAACAACTCTAATGGGCCCACCACGTTTCTAAAACTTTTGTTAAACAATAGAATAGACAGCAAACCAAATGAAAGAGACAACGACATAAGCAGACTCTGACTCTGACCACAGAAAAATTGCTGGAACAAGAAATAAAGGGTACTCATGGTAGGGATTTTGAAAAGATGGGTAGGTAGGAGAGAAAATGAGAAAAGGTTGTGCAAGTGGGAACAAAAAGAATACACTGGGGTGTATGAAAAGTATTTTCTCAGATTTGGGGTGTATGAGCATTAACCCTTCTAGTTTGAGTTCCGCTCTCTATATAAGGAGCTTTAAGTTCCATTTGTGAGGATCAGAAAATTGAGTAGAAGAGTCTTCTCTCAAGAAGTAAGAAAGTCATAGTAGCAGTGTGCTTTTCCTACCTGTTCAGTGTGCAATAGTGTGTTTTCATTACAAGTAAGTACCTGTTCTCCTTCTCATGGGTAGCTAAACAGCCTTTTGCTGTTTACCTGAGGATGAGGCTCTGGATTTTTAGCATGTATTTCTGTTGAATAAATAAAATAAGGATTACCCACCCATTTTGTCAAAAGTAGCAAAATTAAATATTTTAATCTGTTTTGCATTCTATCTATCACTATCTGTTTTGCATTCCATTTAGATCCATCACTATCTATTTCCTATACTAATCCTGAAGTTTGAAAAGTTTTGCCTACCAGAAAAAACCCGTTTTAAAACTAAGATTAAGACAAGCAGCAGTGATTCCGCCTCTTAAAGTATCCGCTAGGCAGGGAGCCGTTAGGAGAAAAACTTGGGCATGTTGAAGGCTAGTCTTGTTTTCGTTTTTGTTTTTTAATGGAGTTTCTAAGGAAGATTAAAGCTCTAAAGCTCAGGATAGCATAGAAACTACCCCTTTTAGTCTTTTCACAAGAGAATAGTAAGATACATAAGTACGTGTGCACTTGGGCATAATACTTGGGATATCTGGGTAAACGGGAAATAGCCCTTTTTTCTTTATTTTTTATCTTACTAGCTGTAAATCCTGTAATGCAACTGATGATGGAAAATGATCAATGGCTATGATATACTGCATTTATTGCTGATCAATTTTCGCTTCAAAGTCTTAAACCATACATTCTTTTTGTGATGAAAGTAGCTACCTTCAATTCTTCGAAAGAATTTGAGTAATATCACATGCAAGTTGATTGATTAGCAGCGCAGGATTTAGGCTGAAAATTAATTGATTTGCATTCTGATCCGCCTTTTACTATTTCATACAAGTGATGTATGCCATTTTGGAATTTGACTTGTGCACTAGACTGATCAAACGATAACATTGACTTTTTTGTTGTTTTCTTGTCCTTATATTTGATTAATAGCTTAGGTTCATGAAAAGAAATCACTCAACAGATGCATTCCTTGATGATACATACGATACATCCTTGACTACAGATGCACTCCTCCATGATACTGATGACTAGCTGATCGAGGTTTGTTGCAATCAAAGAACAAGATATTTGGTAGAAGAAAATCTGGAGACTGTTTGATTTCATGTTTCATATTTGTTTGATGTCATAGAGATGGTACCAATATGCATGATTTGCATTGATAGAAAGTGTAATGGAAGACATGTGAGTCATATTATATTAATTGTGATAGCAAAAATATTCCACAAACAATAAACCGTTAAACTTAACCTACAAATTTTAGTTATATTAACAAAAATTTAACAATGATTTCATTAGTTTGATTGCATCTTTGGTGAACCGCTGGATTCTCCATAGTCTTCCTCCATGTATCGTCATTACTCTGTGTGATGACTTTTTCTCACTGTCCTGATAAGTCATTATTGTACTGCTTGCTGAATTGCATAATAGATCATATTTGTTAACTAAAAAAAAAAACAACAACAAAAGACCTAAAAATTGGAAAACATATTCCAAAAACGTAACAATTCATACGACACCTTTAATAATACTTACCATCTGTTGGCAAGCAAGAAATAACTGTATTTTCATGAACTAGTCCTTTTCAAAGGCTATTATGGTTGCAATTACAACTTTTATTAGTCAAGCTTTCTCAATGATAAATCCCCCTCCTGTTAGACCAATTAATTCAAGTATTCATATCCAGTGGTGTCCTCCTAGTCCAAATACTTTCAAGATCAACTTTAATGGTTCTGTAGTTCAAGGTTATGACCAAGGTTCAAAATCTCTGCGATATATCCGATATATCCCCCGATATCTCCTTTTTTCGATGGACCGATATATTTATGGGGGTAAATATCTTATCTGTCACCGTTTCTGCGAAATTTCTCCGACATCGTCAAATATCCCCGATATATTAGATATTTGCGATATATCCCGATAAAGTGAAGAAATATCTGTAAAATTTGAGGTAAAAAAAAAAAAAAAAAAAACTCAGTAATTCTCTACGTTATAAAAATAAAAAATAATGATTATATATATAGACTACGTTATAGTACTTCTAAAAAAAAAATCAAAATATATAATATATATAAGTATATAACAAACTGCAACCTACAATTCTCTATTTTTCTCCCATTTTCTCCTCTTTTCTGTCGTCCCCTCCGGCCCTCCCCACCTTTTCTTCCCTTTTCTTCTCTTTTCAAATGGTTAATGTACATTGTATGCTTTAGAGATGCAAAGGAATCATTTGGGTCAACCATAGCAAGAAAAACAAGAGAAACCAAAATACAGGTTTGTGGTATTCCGTATATGTATACATTAAAAACACACACATACACACACATATAATTTCTTTAATAGAAAATGTTGATCTATTATAGTAGTAACTCATTGTAGTAGCTTTACAGCTGATTGGTGGACACAATTTGGGTATTCTGCACCAAACATGCAGAAAATTGCAATGCGTATTTGGCACAAACGGCTTCTTCTTCTGCGTGTGAGAGAAATTGGAGTACATTTGCTATTATTCATACCAAGCAAAGGAACCGTTTGGCATATCAGAAGTTGGAAAAGCTTGTATACTGCTACTACAACATGAAGCTGCGGCTGCGAGATAAACAGGCAAAGAATAATGTGGTCAATGAAAACAACTATATAGATCTACTTCATGTTGCAAGCGAGCCGCTTGATAATGGCATTGATCCACTTCATGATTGGATTATGCCTGCACACCTCGATGATGAAGCTGGAAGACCTCTTCCACAAGTTGTAGAAACTGCAACTAATGTTGGAATCAACGTAGAGAGAGTCTTATCTGAAAAAGTTTTTAAAAACCCAGAAGATAATTCATATAGGGATGATGCGTGGGGTGGTACAGCAACTCCAGATAGTTCTGATGATGGTGGAGAGGGTGGAAGCGGAACAGGTGGTGGAGGTGAAAGATATGAATATGGACAATCTTCTGTGGATGAAGGATTCCAATTTACCTGTGAAGGTAATTTTGATCATGCCACCCAAGATGAAGACCACGGAGTGAGAACAACTAGTTATGGTGCTCAAGAGAAGACCCGATATGGGAGGAGGACTAGAGGTGCAACTGATGATCAAAGTACCCCATCTGATGTTTCTTCAATTGCCTTAAGTTTTGACTCTATCAGTTTAGGCACAGAGCGCAGTGGGATCTCAAATGAATCTCATGAAGGCAACAATCAATTTGGTTATGATGCTTATGGATATAATCAATATGGAGAAGTATATGATCAGTCATCTAGTTGGGTTCATCTTTATTATCCTCTTATAGGGGAAACAGTCGGCAGTTCTAAAGAGATCTATAATTATCATGTTCATCCCTACAAGTCGCACTATATGGGTCATATGTCTTGGTCTGATTATTGCATTTTTGTAGACCAGCGAGCGGCTTTTCAACCGCCTAGAGTCTCTTTTTGGATGTAGATGAAGTTTACATTCATATGTATTTATATGTAGTTCTAAATTTCTAATAAATTGACTTTTTTCAAAAACGATATTTTCGTACACTGTATCCCCGATATATCCCCGATATATCCGATATCTCCCTTTTTCAAAGTACCGATAGATATGAAAATACCGATATTTAAAACCTTGGTTATGACAACCCAATATTAGCAGGGTCCAAAAGAATTTTCCGTGCTAGAATTCCTCTTGCAGAAGCTGTAACTCTTTTTGATGTTCTGATCAAAGCCAAAAGAAAATGTCTTCGTCATGTTCTAGTTGGAGATGCTTTCGCTGCTTATTAACTGTGCTACTAGCACTCAGCAACTAGTTATTATATTATTATTATTATTATTTTTTGAATAACAGCAACTAGTTCTTAACTGTGCTACTGGAAAATGAGGTGTTGCTTGGAGACTAATTGCGAACACTCTTATATTGGCTTCATATCTAAATGCATATAAGTAAATTTCGCAATGGATGCTCTTGCCAATGTAAATCATTCTCCGTCGAATGAGCAAACTTGAGAGAATAGGCTTCCAAATGTCATGAGCACTTTTAAATTCAACCAACTAGGATCATATCGGCCTAATTTTTATTTTGGGATTTTGTCCATCTATTCCATTTCTAGGGATTTTTTGTTCACTTTCTTTAATTCTCCCTTACCCAAAACACTCTAAGGAATTCTTCCTAATGCCCCATTTGTTTAAGGATATCTCTATTTGTGTTTGGCCCAGACTTAGGTTACTTGACCTAGTGGTAATAGGGTTTAATTAGAAGAATCTAGAGATTATCTTTCCTTGTATGATTCTAACTCTATGCATTGTAATCCTCTATATAAAGAGACCCCTATTATCAATCAGAATAGACAGAAAATTTCTCTCAGTTTCTGATTCCCTAAAACACGTTATTAGCACGAAGCCCTAACCCTGAAAACCTAAATTCGTAGCTTTCAAATCCCAGAAACCACCGCCTCCTACCTTGAAGATCTCAACCCCAGGAATCCAGAACCGGCGGCCCCACCCCAAGAACCGGCCGGAAAACCACCAAACCGGCCCTCGGAAGTGACGCAAATCTCTCTGCTCGGTTCAAAGACTTCCTCACCGCCTCCTGCAGTCATACTACACCACCTGCAGAGCCTCGATCCCAGACACCCGGAACCGGAAGTTTCACCACCGGAACCGGCCTATAAGTCCCTGAACTGCTCACCTGAAATCCACCTGCCCTTAACCGCTGCCTCCTCTTCAGACCTGCAGATTCTCACTGCCCTATCTTTGTAAGCCCAGCCCAGAAGCCCAAAAGGATCGAAGAGCCCAGATCCACAGTATAGCCCAAAAGCAAAGCAGGAACTCAGCCCAAAAGTCAGAAGCCCAGCCACCTGTAGCCATCTGACATCAGCCCTGTGTCAGCATCCAATCAGCCCTGCGTCAGCAACCGATCTGCCACATCAGCAACCGGACGCCACGTCAGCACCTCCGGTCAACCCCGGTCAACGGTCAGTCAACGCCGGCCAACACTTTTCCGGCAACTTTCCGGCCATTTTCTTGCCACTTTTCCGGTGACTTTCCGGCCATTTTTCCAGCCATCTACAGTAACTTCCCGGCGACTTTTCAGGTCAAGAATTTCCGACCAATTTTTCAAGGTAAACTTTTCTAAAAGTTCCCGTTTTTGAATTATTTTTTATTACTTTTCTCTTCTTTTTATCGGGACTTCCAACATCCCTTCTTTAACCCCCCTTTCTTCTTCATAGGGGAGACCAAAAAGCCGAACTGTGGGGGATCGTGCTCACTCCAAGCTTGGAGCTTGTAGAGTCCTCCAAACTTAGAATTTGTTGAGAAGAAAAACGATCGACCACATACATCGTTGTTTCGATCTAATCCAAAACCCATCTTGGAATCAGATTTTCTTGGAAGCGACTACGTTCAGAAATTTAATAGTTTTTCGTGGTAGCCTTTTTCGCTCCGAAACTAACCTAATCTTGTGTTGTTTTTTCAGGATGAGTTACCTGAACAAGTTGAACTTTGTTCCACTAGAGACAACTGGCGCGGGAAACCATAGGTGGGTCTGAGATGTGCGCCAACATCTTAAGGCTGATGGACTTCTGGAAGCCATCCAAGAGCCTAGTCAGAACGTGCTCTCCATGGAGCAAGCTACTGCTTTTGAAGCAAATAAAGCTAAAGCCATCATTCTCATGACAAGGCACATGAATGACGCACTCCAAAGTGAATACCTCAATGAGGAAGACCCAAGAAAGCTATGGGTAGAACTTGAGCAGCGATTTGGCAACGTTCGTGACTCCCTGCTTCCTGATTTAGAAGTGCGCTTTTGTGATTTCAAGTATGTGCTTGATTATAACTCGGAAGCCCTTCGTATCAAGTCTCTGATGGATTTTTGTGGCCAAGCCATAACTGATACGATGTTGATCGAGAAGACTCTCTCTACCTTCCCCGTCTCTGCCCTGATGATTTCAAAGAATTATCAGATTGATGTGAAAGTAGGACGTATCACAAGGTTTCATGAGCTTATTGGCGCCATGAACGTAGCTGAAAAGCACGACAACATACTTGTGAAGAACTATAACGCTAGACCCGTGGGAACCAAGTCTATTCCGGAGTCTAACTATAGTCGCGCCCCCAAGGGAGGATGCAAGGAGCGAAACCCTAAGAGTATGGACAATTCTGGACGTTCTGGTCCATATTCTCGCCCTAAAGAGGAAGGAAATCGCCAAGAGAGGTGTGCACGGAACCGAGGAGGTCAACGTGTGAAGAGAGAGAGAGAGGCGGAGCCTCCGGCTATGGTGGTGACGCCCCCAAGAGTAATAGTCATGCAAATCATGCACCAAAAGCATCTCGATGAAGGGAGTCTAACCATAAAGATGTATGTCTTCGATGTGGATCAAGTGGAAAATGGGCAAAGAAGTGTACTGCATCCCAGAACGTTGCAAACGCATACAAGATGTATCGTGAAGCAAGGGAGGCAAATTACATGGAACAAGAAGATCAAGATGGCGATCTCGATCTAAGGGTGGAAGACTACAAGGATCAAGACCCAGAAACTGGCGATTTTGATTAGGTCTTTTTATTTTCCAAGAGATGTAGGCAATTGCCATATTACTTTTGTAGTAGATGCCAATGATATTAGTCTTTCTTCCAAGTAGGCGTACTCAATGTAAGTGTGATGTTTAGAAAAGTTTTGAGATAAGTGGTACTTAAGCGAGCTTTGCTCCACCGACATCTCTCTACTCACCTGGTCATATTTACATTGGAATTACCGAAAAGATGTTAGACGACTACCATTGTTTTGCATTATCTAGTTCATTGGATTAGATTTTCTTTGGATAAAGAAACGATGATGTAATTCCGTTTGGCTTATTAGTAAAAGTTGAGTTCTTTTCTTTATGATTCCTTTTTAATTACGAGCTTTTCTTTTAGGAATGGATAAACTTCAATGTCTTGCGGATAGTGCGACTACGCACACCATTCTACGACATAGGCAATTATTCTTAGAGATGTTGCCTACATATTCCTATGTGACTACGATGGCTGGGCCATCAAGTTTAGTTCAAGGACATGGAATGGCCCAATTCCTTTTGCCCAATGGCACCTTGATTAAAGTCACTGAAGCTCTCTACGCTCCTAAGGCAAATCGAACCTTATTAAGCTTTAAAGATATAAGAGCCAACAGATTCCATGCGGAAACGCATAGTGAGAACGGAATAGAATTCCTTTGCATTACCTCTAATGATGCGGACAGAAGCGCATCTTAGAGAAGCTTATGTGTCAATCTAGTGGACTTTATGTCACTACAATTCGACCAATTGAATCCAATAATGTCATAAGAGAAGATCTCTTGGATTCCGACACATATTGGCTTTGGCATGACCGACTAGGACATCCTGGTCGTGAAATGATGCTCCGTATACTTAAAACTTCACACGGGTATCCTTTCTTCAGAGTGAGAAGAAGCAAGAATCAAAAATTGATTCCAGGACTTAGCAAGACAGCAAAAATTGCAGCTTCTGGCACTGCTGCTGTCTTGGGCCGACGAAAGGCCGCCCCTGTCCCTAGTGATGAATCCATAAATGGCGCCAAGCATGAGCATGATGCCATGGTTGCTCCTCCTGGTGGCCATGATGCCACACAAACCAATTTCCATGGCTCTAACGCCATAATGGGAGATGTAGTCACACACTTTGCTTCTAATAGCGCCACCGACGCTCAGGCCCGACCAAAATCCTCATTGGTTTCCTCTCAGGCCCCTCGCTCATTTTGCAAAGCCTGTTCCTTCGGGAAATTAGGACCGAGACCGTCCTATGCAAAGGATCCTAAAATACTCATTCCATTCTTACAGAGAATTCAAGGAGATATCTGTGGACCAATTCAACCATCATGCGGACTTTTTAAATACTTTATGGTATTGGTTGATGCATCGACACGCTGGTCACATGTCGCGATGTTGTCCACTCGAAATGATGCTTATGCTAAACTCCTCGCCCATATTATCCATCTACGGGCTCACTACCCTGACCATCCTATTAAGTCAATTAGACTTGATAATGCTGGGGAGTTTACATCGAAAACGTTTGATGACTATTGCATGTCACTGGGGATTGATGTAAAGCATCCAGTTTCCCATGTTCATACCCAAAATGGTCTCGCAGAAGCTGCTATCAAACGACTACAAATGATAGCGCGAACATTGGTTATGCGCACCAATCTCCCTGTTTCTGCTTGGGGATATGCAATATTGCATGCAGCGACGCTAATTCGTCTACGACCTACTGCAACCCAATCTTACTCTGCGTTACAGCTAGTGACTGGGTACGAGCCTGATATCTCGCATTTACGCATTTTTGGGTGTACCATCTATGTGCCTATTACGCCGCCACAGCGTACTAAGATGGGTCCACAACGACGAATGGGCATATACGTTGGATATGAATCTCCAACCATTGTCTGCTACCTTGAACCCTTGACAGGCGATCTCTTTACCGCTAGATTTGCGGATTGTCACTTTGATGAAATAGTCTTCCCATCGTTAGGGGGAGATAAGAACACAAATGTTCAATAGGAACGACAGGAATTGTCGTGGTCTATCCCCACTATGTCTCATCTTGATCCCCGTACCGCACAGTCCGAACTTGAAGTGCGAAGAATAATCGAGCTCCAGAACGTAGCAGACACTCTGCCTGATGCGTTTTCTGATGTTGCCAAAGTGACGAGATCACACATACCTGCTGCAAACGTACCTGCAAGGATTGATGTTTCAAATACTGGACATCACGCCACTCCTATGACACCAGAAGATGGCGCCATTGCCCAACATGCAATGATGTGGCGTCTATGGCCGCAGGCCCTGCAAGGAAGCGCGATAGACCAATTGGTTCGAAGGATACTCGCCCTAGAAAGAGAGCGAATGATGCACAAACAAATCCTTTGATCATCAATACTCAAAATCTGTCCCATGAGAATGTTCCGGATTATGGTTATGTCCACGAGACATCATTGGGGGACACCTCAATGTCAGAACCTATCCCTGAGAACGTAGAGATCTCTGTAAACTACACTAGTGTACATGGGACGTGGGAAAGAAACTCCATCATCATTGATGATGTATTCGCGTATTCAGTGGCACGTGAGATTATTGAGACCGATGACATCGAACCACGCTCCGTTGATGAATGCCAACGTAGAGTTGATTGGCCAAAATGGAAAGATGCGATCCAGGCAGAACTTGATTCTCTAGCGAAAAGAAAGGTATTTGGCAAAGTTGTACCAATACCGCCCAACACCAAACCAGTTGGTCACAAATGGGTATTAGTTAGAAAGCGTAATGAGAAAAATGAGATTGTAAGATACAAAGCTCGCCTTGTGGTGCAAGGCTTTTGACAACGCCCTGGAATCGACTACGAGGAGACCTACTCTCCTGTAATGGACGTCATTACGTTCCGCTACCTTGTCAGTTTGGTAGTTTCTGAAAAACTGAACATGTAGCTTATAGATGTGGTTACTGTGTATCTATATGGGGATCTAGATACGGAAATATACATGAAGATTCCAGATGGAATTCAGTTACCCAAATCAAGTGGCTCTAAACCACAGAGCGCGTTTGCGATTAGATTGAAACGCTCACTATATGGATTGAAACAATCAGGATGGATGTGGTATAACCATCTAAGTGACTACTTGATTGGAAAGGGATATGTCAATAATGAACTATGCCCATGTGTGTTCATAAAAAGGACAAGTTCCGGATTTGCAATAGAAGTGGTTTATGTTGATGACATGAACATAATTGGCACCCTTAAAGAGTTAAGGGAAACCGCTGAACACTTGAAATCCGAGTTTAAGATGAAAGATCTTAGGAAAACAAGGTTTTGCCTCGGTTTAGAACTTGAGCACCGTAGAGATGGTATCCTGATTCATCAGTCAGCTTATACCCAAAAGATGCTTAGGCGTTTCAACACTGACAAGATTAAGCCTTCAAGCACCCTAATGGTCGTCCGTAGTCTTGATCCAAAGAAGGATCGATTCCATCCAAAAGATGACGACGAAGAAGTGCTAGAGGCAGAAGTGCCCTATCTAAGTGCAATAGGCGCATTGTTGTACTTAGCACAATGCACAAGACCGGATATCTCATTCGCTGTGAACTTGCTAGCTAGATATAGCTCTGCGCCAACACGACGCCATTGGACTGGTGTTAAAGATATCTTTCGATACCTAAGTGGTACGATTGATATGGGCTTGTTCTATCCCTACAGAGAGAAGATGGATTCGGACCCATCAAGTACCAGGGACGCTACACATGGTGGATTGCGTTCCCTCTCCCCACCCCAAAACGATATAAGTGTTTTGGAAGGTTTTGCTGATTGGAAGGTTTTGCTGATGCTGGGTATCTCTCTGACCCACACAAACGTTGCTCCCAAACTGGTTATGTTTTCACCATGGGAAAGACCGCGATATCTTGGAGGTCTACAAAGTAGACCTTAGTCACTACCTCTTCGAATCATGCAGAGATTATTGCTCTTCACGAAGCAGTTTATGAATGTATATGGCTTCGATCCATAGTTACGCATGTTCGAAGCAATTGTGGTTTGAAGTCTACCACAGATGAGCCAACGAGCATTTATGAGGATAATGCTGCTTGCATTGAACAAATGAAGCAAGGCTACATCAAAGGCGACAACACCAAGCACATATCGCCTAAATTCTTCTATAATCAGTAACAACAGAAGCTCCTTAACATCAAAGTGAACCAGGTTCGATTTGAGGACAATGAGGCAGACTTGTTTACTAAGTCATTGCCCAAATCCACATTCGAGAAACATGTGGCAAGAATTGGCTTGCGGAAATTATCTGAACTCCCATGATCGTAGTCATCAGGGGGAGGCACTGACATCAGGGGGAGATGTCTACATGTTCGTCTCGAATCGTGAAGGGTGTGTTGTGCTCTTTTTCCTCTTCGACCGAGGTTATTTTTTGTCCCACTGGGTTTTTGTTACTCGGCAAGGTTTTTAACAAGGCAACGAGAGAAGCACCGCGTTTGGACAACACAAGGGGGAGTGTTTAAGGATATCTCTATTTGTGTTTGGTTCAAACTCTAGGTTACTTGACCTAGTGGTAATAGGGTTTAATTAGAAGAATCTAGAGATTATCTTTCCTTATATGATTCTAACTCTATGCATTGTAATCCTCTATATAAAAAGGCCCCTATTATCAATGAGAATACACAGCAAAATTCTCTCAGTTTCTGATTCCCTAAAACACCATTAAGTTTTTTTTTTTTTTTTTTTTTTACACTATTTTACCCTCACCCCTTTGTTACTTAGAGAGAGAGAAGTCAAATAGAACAAGGTTGAGAATGAATTTTCTGATATATTATTACACCCATTCTGTGGTGTACAATCGTACTACAACTATTGTGTACTAATGTACTACACAACATATACAAAGTAAGTAGTTACAACAATATATTCCCTTGTAGTCTATTCCTAATAGGGAACGATGACTCACACTAACACCCCCCCTCAAGTTGGCGCATATACATCAACCATGTCCAACTTGCTTAGTGAGTCATAAAACGCCTTCTTAGAAACTCCTTTGGTAAGTACATCTGCAAGTTGCTCTTCAGTTGGAACAAAAGGAAAGCTAATAATTTTGGCATCTAGCTTCTCCTTTATAAAGTGACGATCAACCTCCACATACTTAGTATGATCATGCTGTACTGGATTCTGGGATATGTCAATAGCTGCCTTGTTGTCACAATACAACTGCATGGTACTTTTGAGTTTGAAACCTAGATCACGTAATAGATTTCTCAGCCACAACAATTCACACACTCCGTGAGCCATACCTCTATACCCGGCCTCAGCACTAGAATGTGCCACAACTTTCTGTTTCTTACTCTTCCATGTAACCAAATTACCTCCCACAAAAGTAAAGTAAACTGATGTCGACCTCCTGTCTGTGATATTTCCAGCCCAATCTGCATCTGTGAAGCCACAAACCTCAAGAATGTTGTTGTGTTTAGAAAACAGTACTCCCCTTCCTGGAGCTGATTTCAAGTACTTCAGAATTTGCATAACAACATCCATATGACTCTCACTCAGATTATGCATGAATTGACTCACCACACTCACTGCATATGCAACATCTGGTCTAGTATGAGCCAAATAAATCAAGCACCCAACTAACCTCTGATAACGAGCTCGATCAGTAGGTACCTGATCTACATACTCAGCTAAACAATGATTCTGCTCAATAGGAGTATCAATAGGTCTGCAATCCAACAAACCTGTCTCTGTCAGCAAGTCAAGAACATACTTCCTTTGGCACAGATAGATTCCTTCTCTCCCCTTGGCTACCTCAATTCCTAAGAAGTACTTAAGCTCACCCAAGTCCTTCATCTCAAACTCAGAAGCTAGTTGTCTCTGTAGTCTATCCATCTCAACAGTATCATTACCAATGATTACCATATCATCCACATAAATAATTAAAGCTGTTACCTTCCCTTGTTGATGCTTGAGGAACAAGGTATGGTCTGAGTTGCTCTGCCTGTAACCAACCTTCCGCATGAACTGTGAAAATCTTCCAAACCAAGCACGAGGTGACTGTTTGAGACCATACAAAGATTTTCTCAATTTGCATACAAAATCACCAAGAGAAGCAACTACATACCCCGGTGGAAGGCTCATGTACACTTCCTCGGCTAACTCTCCATGAAGAAATGCATTCTTGTCATCAAACTGTTGGAGTTGCCAGTTTAAACTAGCAGCGAACTAGAGCAAAACTAGAATAGTATTCATCTTGGCAACAGGAGCAAAAGTTTCATCATAGTCTATCCCATACGTCTGAGCAAACCCCTTTGCTACAAGGAGTGCTTTGTACCGATTCACTGATCCATCTGCATTATGCTTCACGGTAAACACCCAACGACAACCTACAACCTTCTTGCCTTATGGTGGAGGCACAAGTTGCTAAGTATTGTTCTTCTGCAACGCCTCCATCTCTTCATCCATTGCCTTCCTCCACTTTGGATCCCCCAATGCATCCTGCACTTTGTTAGGAACTGATATAGCAGATATTTGATTCACAAATGATTCATATGACTTAGACAACCTCCTAGTGGACATATAGTTGGCTACTGGGTATTTTGATTTGGCAGTAAGAGTAGGTTCATATCTTTTGGCTGATTGACCTCGAGTGGTCCTATGTGGTAACACATATTGCTCAACATTAGACTCACTACTACTAGTATCAGTGGATGGACATACCTCAAATGGATGATCTTCAGTACCCAAAAGCTGTGGGTCAGGGGTAGAAGCGATGGCAGGAGGGGCAGATGTGTCTTCAACCTCATTTTGAGTGAGGTTAACTGGTGCTTGGATGTCTGGAACTTCTACTGCTAGAGGCGGCGAGCTAATAGTCTCAATCTGATCTGTCAAAATACCTCTTCCTGGCTGTGTGACTTCTCCTTCTCCTTCTGATTCCTCCCCCTCTCCATGATATAGCTCTTCAATATATGAATTCTCCCCTTGAAGAGCTGTATCTGAAGAGGAAAAGAAAATCATGTCTTCAAAGAAAGTAACATCTATAGTGACATAATACTTTCTAGTTGGTGGATGATAGCACTTGTACCCCTTCTGATAGCCTCCGTAGCCAACAAACACACACTTAATGGCCCGGGCATCCAACTTAGACCTCTGGTTTTTTGGTACATGGACAAAAGAAACACAACCAAAAACACGAACTGGAAGATTATGAAATGATGGTAAGGAGACATAAGAGGCGAGAACCTCAAATGGAATTTTTCCCTGAAGGACACTGGATGGAAGACGATTGATAAGATGAGAGGAAGCATGTATAGCATCGCTCCAAAGATACTTAGGCATATGTGCACTAAAAAGAAGGGCACGAGCCATATCAAGTAAATGATAGTTTTTCCTTTCGGACACTCCATTCTGTTCTGGGGTTTGTGGACACGTGGTTTGGTAAACAATCCCATGGGTTTTAAAAAACTCTTGGAACACATGGTTAACATACTCCCCCCCCCGGTTGTCAGAACGAAGGACTTTAATAGTGCTATGATAGTGTTTGAACAAGATTAAGAAATGTTTGAAAATCAGGGAAGACTTCATCTTTGGTTTTAAGAAGGGCAACCCATGACAATCTTGTACAATCATCAATAAACAACACAAAGTATCTCATACCCGATATAGTGGGCTCTCTAGAAGGTCCCCAAACATCAGAATGAATCAACTCAAAAGGAATAACACTTTTATTAGAAACACTAGGAGAATAAGTAGCACGATGACTCTTGGCCAAAACACATGTTTCATAATGTAAAACAGACTCATCCACACCAATAAACAGAGTAGGCATGGTTTTTTTTCACAATACTAAAAGATGGATGCCCTAAACGGCGATGCCACAACCAAATTTCACTTAACTTATCAGAATTCGAAGTCAATGAGGCTCGGGACTATGCTCCTGGTTTCTCTTCTGCGTATGTCTGATCCAGATGGAACAACCTGCCCCTCAGATACCCCCGACCGACTATCTCCCTGGTGAGAAGATCCTGAAAAAGCACATACATAGGATAAAAGGTTACAGAGCATTTAAACTCAGTGTTCAACTGTGGAACAGATATCAAGTGATGGGATAAGTCAGGCACATATAACACATTATGAAGTTCTAAAGTGGGAGTAATACGTACTGACCCTGACCCTAACACAGGAAAAGCCTCACCATTGGCATTAGTTACATAGGACACTGGTGGGGAAGACAATTCAATAAAATACTATTTGTCATAAGTCATATGATCGGAAGCACCAGAATCAATAATCCATGTATCAGAACCAACAAAGTTAGAAACCTTTAAAGCCATACCAATCTTACCTCGACCAGCTATAGAGGTTGTAGGAGTAGCCCCACCTGCTGTATGATGATCTTGTCTAGCCACTCCATAGAAATCTGGTTCTTGAACCTATTGAACAGCAGCGGCTTTTGCCTTAGGACGATAACCTTGCTTTTTAGGTTTGAGGTGTGGATTCAGTTTCCAGCAAGTCTCTTGAATATGCCCAACATCGTTGCAATAAGAAAACTGAGGACGAGGACGATTAGCAAAGCCTGGTAGAGGTCCTTGCTAATAAACTGGGACTAATCTCTGCTGCTGAAGAAAAGGTGCTGGTGCCTGAATAGCTAGGCTGGATACTTCAACTTGTGCCTGTTTGAGACTTTCTTGCTGAGACTCATCCTTACAAATGTATGTAAAAGCTGTGGTCAAGCTAGAAGGATCTGGCATTCTAAGAAATTCTCCTTTGGCACTGTTATGTTTGGCATCAAGTCCTCCCAAGAATGCATGAACCCGCTCAAGTTCCTTTTCTTTCTGGTACCATGAAATATCCTCCTGGTTCTTGATCTTACAAGGACGCTTCTGATCAATTTCAGCCCATACATTCTTCAACTAGGTAAAAAACACTGACACTGGATGCTCATTCTGTTGTATTCCTGCAGCTTTGCACATCAATTCATGAACGTACACAAAATCAGACTCATTTGTATAGAGATCTCCTAACGTCTTCCATATCGCCTCAGCAGTTTCACATTCCTCCACTATCTGTAACACATCATCAGTCATGGCTTGAAATAAAATCGACATTACAAACCCATCATTGTAACGTCCCGAACCTAAATTCACCTGTTTACTAGTCATTTGGACGGTAAACGACCTTTACTTTCACTTTTTACTTTGTTTCGATACTTTTAGTGGCCCTAAAAGTTGACTTTTTGTTCGGGTCAAAATTTGAGAAAATGTTCTTCATGGAAGTTGTAGAGGACATTAAACCGAGCGCGTGCATATGTGGTACGTAAAAATCGGACTTCGTATGCGAGAGTTATGGCCAAAAATGTGAAGTTACTGTTCATGGTAATTTTTGATTAAATAGAAATTTACCCCGGTAGGTTTCCATTTCCGGAAACCCACCCCAGCTCTTTCTCTCTCCTCTCCCCCGACCTCTCTCTTCTCCGGTTCGACCATTTTCCCTCTCCCTCCGATTTCCGGCGATTCCGGCCACCACAGGGCGTGCCACCGGTCACCAGAGGAGCGCCTCCTCCCTCCGAGCACCCCAGCAACCTTGGTTTTCCACGATTTGGTCGGAAAACCACGGATCGAATCAAAACCTCCTCCGGCTGCAGTTTGAAGCTTTTGCCGATTTCCGGCGATTCCGGCCACCTCCGGTCCCCATCTCGCCGTCGAAGGTTCGGTTTTCATCACTGATCATTTCCCCTATGGCCTTGTATCACGATTTGAAGTGTAGAGGCCGGATTGAATTAGGGTTCTTGAATTTTCTGGGTTTGTGTTCTTGGATCGATTTCGACTGTTTGTAGTTGTTATTTGTAAATGTTGTAGTTATGAAGTTGAATCAGTGTGTTGAGAAGGTGCTACTGTTAAATTTTGGTGGCCATCGGAGATGGTGGCGGCGGCGCCGCCACTGTGGGCGGCGGTAGCGGCGGCTAGGGTAGTTTATAAATTTCAATTTTTAGCTAGTTAAATTCTATAATTATCATAGAGCTTATATATGAAGTTTGGTGAATTTTGGAGGAGTTTGGAATTGTTTGTGAATTTTCGAAGTTTGGAGTTTTGTGGTGGAATTATGGGAAATCCGGCCGTCGGATTTCCCTCGTTTTCATTATGGAATATGTAAATTGAGGAATTAGAATTGTGGAAGAGATTTGGGTTGAATTTGAGAAGTATTGGAGATAGGGATTTTCGGATTTCGTTTAAGTTCGTAATTATTTTATCGGATTGCCGTTTACGGAAATATAATTGTGTACAGGGCAATGTCGCGAGCTACGGTTAGATGAAGGAACTCGTTGCGTGGTTGCCAATAGTACTGTGAGTGGACGTTTGTTTTAAATAAGTGATGCATGCATATATTTATTAAAGCTTGTTCTATTTAATTAACATGTTATTTTCCGAGCATATAAAGTTGATTGCAAATTATCTCATGGATTTGCTTTTAAATAATGATCCTCATGAAGTATTTATGATTTATACCGGATGTGAGTTTTGGATATTAAGTTGCTATGCTCGGATTCGAATTTATAATTGATGTTGATTTTCGACGAATTATTTCCGAGGTGATTTCCGGAATTATGCTATTTATATTATATTCCTATTCGTGGATTTGAGATTTTTGGAAAGATTTTCGAAATGGGATTTCGATGGATTTATTTTTCTTGTTTATTTATTTATCGATTTTCGATTTTGGCATTGGGAATGCCTCATTGACAATCTACTTATTTCTTTAGCGTGTGGGACACGCTGTTAATGTATACGACTCTTTGAGTATTTCCGGGTACGGTTGGGAATCGTACCCGTGTTGTCTTTATACGTGGGACATGGGGAAGCTTTATTGATTTATCGGTTTTTAACCACCATACCCAGGGTTGTTATATATATATTATATTACTGGCTAGCCTATTAGTACTCCTCCCTACTTACTATGTGTTCGTAGGTGAGTAGAGGAGAGCATGGGATGCTCTAGAGTGTGGGACACTCCGACCCGAGCCAATAAGGCTCCCTTCTTTTGTATGGTGAAACTTCTTCCCCATATTTTATCGTTGCTTGACTAGCGGGGCTAGTCCGATTTTCACTGTAGCCAGCGGGGCTGGTCTTATTTTATTGAGAAATGAGATTTCGGTTTTACGATATAGTTTTCAAATGTGGTGACTACCGAGGCTAGTCAATTTATTGTTTTGGAATTCTTGGATTTAAAGCTAAATGTTTTTTTTCTAATTGTTGCATGCATCGGTTATTAAAGAGAATAAATGTGGGAAAGTATGAAATCCTTTTTCCTTTAAATTGTTTATTTTTGTCCACTCACGCTAACGTTTTTCGTCTACTTTCCCCTGGGCCTTTCGGTTTCTAATGCCCAGTTTGCAGGCGAATTAGTGGAGGTCGGGCGTACATGACATTTGAGGCTGACATTTGAGGCATAGTTGTCACTACTTCCGCAGTGTAGGATCACTTGATCCTTTACTCTTCTGTTATATCCCTGTGTATAGTAGTATTGCTCTGCTTAATCTTTGGGATTAGTATTTTTGAGTTTTGTGTTTTGTGAAAGTGGAGTTGTTGGTAATTGGGAGCAGGGTGGCTCCAGGAGTATAAGGTTGGTTTGCTTGTAGTGTTTTGTGTGTTTTACAGGTTTTGGGTAGTCCATTTTAGAGGTGACTCTGCCGAATTTTTGGTAGAGTTATCCCTAAGGTGGGCCCCACAGGGCCACCTCGGATTTCAGGGTGAAATTCGGGGCGGGTCCTGTCAATCATCATCTTCCCACTTAGCATAGGCCTCCTTATCATCTTCACTAGGAGCCTTGATTGTTCCATTCACATGCCCCATTTTGTGTATCCCACGGAGATAAACAGATATAATCTTCTTCCATGTTCGGAAATTGGTACCAGTGAGTTTGGTACCCCCAAAAGAACCACCTTCTGAGCTCTTGACAGAGACTTCAGCCCTCTGGACCTCATTGGTCTTAGAACTCTGACCTTCATTGTCATCACCACCCATTGCAAAAATACAGTAGCAAAAAACACAAAATCACAGAGTATGTAGCGGAATCAAGTGAAAAGAAATTTTTTTGTTTTTGTTTTTGCTTACTACTGTTCTAGGTCGGAGATTGGAGCAGATGACCGGAGGTGGGTCGTCTGGGCACGGCCGGAGATGGAAGCACAGCCAGCGTGAGGATCACGATCTGGAAAAGCGGATCTGGAGAAGTCGATCTTTGGGTGGGTGCCCAAAGTAACTTGCTGGGTCTCGTGAAGTGAAAAACGAAGGCGATCTGGTCTGGGTGGAGCGATGGGACGAGAACTGATGTCAGCGACTGGGATTGGAGCAGCTTGGCTGGATAACGTCGACTTGAGTCTGGGCTGAAGACGAAGGCGATCTGTATTGAGAAGGGTCGCCGGTCTTGGCTAATGAACGACTGGAAGATGGTTGGACGGTCGTTCTTGGATGAATGACGAAGTCAACATGGACTAGAGAAGAGCGACGTCGTACAGAGACCGACCCACATAAATGGGTTCAAAAGTCAACTATCTTCCTTGGACTGAGAGAAGACGAAGACTAAAGGAAAAGAAGAGACAAAGTCATTTTCAGATCTTCGCTCTGATACCAAGTCAAATAGAACAAGGTTGAGAATGAATTTTTTGATATATTATTACACCCATTTTGTGGTGTATATAAACAGACTACAATCGTACTACAACTATTGTGTACTACCGTACTACACAACATATACAAGGTAAGTAGTTACAACAATATATTCTCTTGTAGTCTATTCTTAATAGGGAATGATGACTCACACTAACAAGAGAGAGAGAGAGAGAGAGGAAAAATGGAAGAGAGAGAAACCATAGGAGACTTCCCCGGAGTCCAGTCATCGGCAGCCGAATTTCTGTCACCGGTCGTCAGATTCCGATTACCTGCTGTCGCCCACCTACCTTTTCTGAAAACCTCGCTGGAGTCCGGTCACCGGTAGTCAAATTCCAGTTACCTGCTGTCGCCCACCGACCTTTTCTGAAATCCTCGCCGGAGTCCGATCACGGGCCTTTAACCATAGGAGGCTTTGCCGGAGCTCGGTCACCGGCCGCCGGCCCACCAACCTTTAACCATAGGAGATTTCACTAGAGCCAGGTCACCAACCGCTTGATTCCGGCCAACTTTAATCGGATTCCAGTCACCGGTCGCCAGATTCAGGTTACCAGCCGCCGCCGCCCACCGATCTTTTCTGAAAACCTAGCCAGAGGTTGTCGGTGATCTTATAGGTCACCGGAAAGGTTTATTGCCCCCCAATAGAACTTTCGATCGCCGGAATAAAAATTAATCTTCTTAAAATTAGACAAATAAAACTTTGACTAAAGAAAAAAACGAAGAGATTATATCAATTGAAAACATATATTGCCCCCCTCCCAATAGACATTTAACAGACCTCGATTGCCCCCCCCCCCCCAATAGACATTCAAAACATTTTTTTTTTCTTCCTTCTGACCCAATTTACTATAAAAAAAAACTGATTTGGGCACCCACATCAAGAGTGGACGCGCTTCTCGCCGGTGGCTCGAAGCTCCGTTGGACTTTGGCGACTTAGCTCCGACCGACGCTACTTTGTCGTCTTCAAGAGTGGATGTTGCTTCTCCGATCGACTCAACAAACGGAAAAAAAGAAGAAGGCCAAATCGCTGAAATCGACCTGAAGCTCGGGGTTGTAAACAGAAGCATTTGCTGCACGTGCCAAGGCCTGGGGACGTCAGTGGCGGCCACTCCCTGCTCAAGTCAACTCAGTGCTCCATGCTTATCGTCGTCCAATCTCAACAGAGTCCTCGAACTACGGTGTCGTCTCAGGCCTATGCGGTGCTCTCAACCTCCAAGGCACTATCGTCTCATGATTCTGACAGCGGTGGCGCGCAGCAAAGGGCAAGTTGCGCGGGGGGGGGGAGTTGCAGATCGGAATGGGATGAGAGAGAGGAGAGAGAAGATGACATGAGGTAGTTTAGTAATTAGCCTAAAGGTAAAATTGTTTAGCTGTTAAATGGTTAGTGAGAATAAAAAACTGTTATCAGAGTAAGTGAGATAATTTTTATTCATTTTAGTGCTTTGAATCAAGAACAAAATCTAGGCATTTTATTTTTATTTATTATTTACAAACGTACAAAAATGAAAAATGAGTCAAATACGGAGAAGGTTGGTGACTTTGGTGGGCGGTAGGACAAAGTTGACCGCTGCCACCGCGCAACGTCAAAACCGATGAAGTCAGAACGTCAGAACCCACTTAACAACTTCACTGCCACTCTGAACCACATTCAAGAACCCTCCGATCACACCAATGGCCGTGTAAGTTTCCGATTCTCAATCAAACATCATTTACTTTGTGAATTCAAACCAAGAAATTGGACTCTTGAATTTCTATGTCAAATTTTACAGAGTTGCTTCAGCTCCAGGGAAGGTTCTGTTGACCGGAGGCTACCTAATTCTCGACAGACCCAATGCCGGACTCGTGCTCAGCACCAACGCTCGCTTCTTCGCCATTGTCAAACCGCTCTACGATCACCTCAAGCCTGACAGCTGGGCTTGGGTGCGTCCCTCTCTCTCCTCTCTCTCTCTCTCTCTCTCTCTCTCTCTTCTCTCTCTCTCTCTTAATCTGAGATATTGGGTCGTCTTTGTTTACTCAAATCCTTTGCCTTTTTTGGTGTTTTTCAGAAATGGACCGACGTGAAATTGACCTCTCCTCAGCTCTCTAGAGAAAGCATCTACAAATTGTCACTGAAAGATTTAACTCTTGAAAACGTTTCTTCAGGGTAAATTCTTTGCTGTTAAATTTTTGATCTTGATTAAAGGGTAATCATTGGTTTTTGGACTATTTTATGGGTCTTCTGTTTTTGCTTTCCTATTAAATGAGTGAGTGCAAGTGATAATGATGTTGCTAAATGAGTCATTAAGGTGTTGTTGCTTACCGTTTTGAGTGGTTTCGGGTTTCAGTGACTCGAGGAACCCTTTTGTGGAGCAAGCAGTGCAATACTGTGTGGCTGCTGCTCGAGCAACACTTGACAAGGACAAGAAGGATTCATTAGAGAAATTACTATTGCAAGGTAATGTTTAATTCTCCATCTGTTTCCATTTACTTTTTCAAGATAACAAGCTCTGTGTGTGTGTGGTGTGTGTTGAATAATCTAATGTTTGAACTGAATTAGTCGTGCAGGTCTTGACATCACGATTTTAGGAAGCAATGACTTTTATTCGTATCGGAATTACGTATGTTACTCCTTTGTGCTTCTTCTTCCGTTTAATTAAACTATCTTGTGGCCTTTTATTCATTTGACTTGTTGAATATCTCAGAGCCTGGTATACAGTAATTGAGTCATATATTGTTTTGACCACAGTCACAATTTTGTGAATTTAAAATACAAAATCACTTACTGAAACTCTAGAAAGCATTAACCTTCCAAGAATCAGTTTCTTCTGAAACTTTGCACATTTTTTATTTCTTTAATTTCAATCCAACTTCCTAATTCAAGATATTGCTGAATTTTGACTCTCATAGATTGAAGCCCGTGGTCTGCCTTTGACTCCAGATGCATTGGCTGCACTTCCTGCCTTTGCATCTATTACCTTCAATGCTGAGGAATCAAATGGAGAAAATTGTAAGCCTGAAGTTGCAAAAACTGGACTCGGTTCTTCTGCGGCAATGACAACTGCTGTTGTTGCTGCTTTGCTTCATTACCTGGGGGTTGTTAATCTTGCCTCTGTGCTTCATCAAGAAAAGGACACCACATATCTTGATACAGTGCATGTGATAGCTCAAACTGCTCACTGTCTTGCACAGGGAAAAGTGGGCAGTGGTTTTGATGTTAGCTCTGCAGTTTATGGAAGTCACCGTTATGTCCGCTTTTCACCAGAAGTGATTTCTTCTGCACAGGTCTCTCTCTCTCTCTCTCTCTATGTGCAGTCAGTTTGATGTTAGTTCTGCTAGTATGTGCACTGTGCATCACAGTTGTCAAAATGTTGTTTGTTATGTGGTTATGAACGTTATGAGATGGTATTCACCAAACTAGAAAGCTTATGAAGTGACTTCAGGGTCGCTGTGGTTTATTCTCTCCCCTATCAAAGTCTTTAGAGTTAAAATTTAACATTTGTTATCTATATCCAGCTGTTTTATGTTTTTGAATAATTTTTTTACCTTTTGGCGTCGAGAGAGTCACATGCTCTCAATCATATTACCTTCCAAATTTTCGATTTTGATGCACGTCAGGATATACCGACATGCATCATTTCGCGCCAGGATAGCTGTAAAATCTAAGTACTCGTATACCTTTATGATGTAAAGTTTTCGTAGTACAAAATCTTGTTGGTGATGATAATATATAGGAATATCATGAATGCCTTTATGTTCTTTGACTAACTGCAAACTAATGCGATTTATCCTATCTTAAATCTATATTAGCTTCTATCGAATGTTTCTAGTATGACAATGACCCTAATATATATTAAATATTTTTGTTTCACTTTCCATTAGTTACATTTGAGCCGTCATCAACCCTAACAAACACTCATCTCATGAAAGTAGTTGCATGATTTGTACTTGGAGGTAGATATATGACTCTAGCTCAATACATTGTTATAGGATTCTAGTCCTAACTAGCTCATCTCTCTTTTTGACTCTATCTCAATACATTGCTATAAGTACATACATGATATAAGTGGAAAAAAATATGGACGCTTAAGAAAAGTTTAGACAAGTATCCATTGAAAACTTCAACCTGTAATTTTTGTTTCTGTGTGGTTTCAGGTTGCAGTGATGGGAACTCCACTACCTGAAGTCGTTCTTGAAATCCTAAAAGGAAAGTGGGACCATGAGAGGACTAAGTTCTGTTTGCCACCATTGATGACTCTTGTAAGCATGTTAATATCTCTAATTTTTGCTTACTTAACTATGCATGCACTTGTAAGTATGGTCATGGATGCAAAAGAATATCATATGCCCAGTTCAGTCTAGTAATCAAATGCTTTTTAATCCTCTAAATGGGTGATATGTGTTAGGTTTTCTTATATTTTATACCTTTCAGGTTCTTAAACTTTGTGGTAATATATCCTCAATTTTTATTTTATTTTTGAACCATATCTTGAATTGTTTTAACATCCTACTCTTTGCTAAGCTCTTTCTTGTTACTTGTATTAGTAATCCTAAGTTCCCATCATATGTTAACCTGTCTTGAAAAGTAATCCGTAAAATATTCCACATCAATTCATCCCGCTGCATGGTTTGTTGGATGCTCCATGATATGTTTGTGTTTACCTATGTAGAATGGGAGCAGTTAGTGGTTCATCCAAAGAGCCTTGTGCTTCCTTGTTAACTCTGAATGTAGAGGTAGACATGATGTAACATAACATTGATAACTTTGGACTGACAAATTTAATTCAGGAAGTTTAGAATTATTCGAAAACTTTAATAAACACGGTTAAAAGGCTGCATTCCAATGTCTCTTTTTTCTTTCATCATTCTTCTGTGCCCATTCAGGAAAAAAAAAATGGTGTAATCATGTTAAGAGTTCCTTTTCTGTTTTTTACCTCTAAAAGAATGGAAGCACGTCCTTTTTAAGTGATTATACTGCTCTCTGCAGTTACTCGGAGAACCAGGGACTGGAGGATCATCCACTCCATCAATGGTAGGTGCTGTGAAAAAGTGGCAGAAGTCTGACCCTGAGAAATCTTTGGACACATTGAGAAAGTTGTCAGAGGCAAATTCAGCCCTTGAAACACAACTCCATACTCTAAGCAAATTGGCGGAAAAACACTGGGATGACTATAAATGCGTGATAGACAGCTGCAGCATTCTGAAAACAGACAAGGTATAGTTCTTTGACTCATCTTTTGTTATTAAAACAAAATGAACTAATCAAACTTAGCCTATTTATTGGACATTTCGGGTCAGAAGAGGCAGTATATTTTACATGATGCGGGGCCACTTTAACATCTGTCATGCTCGTGCAAGTCCAACCCGTTTACTCCTATTCATGGCATCGTCAAATTTGAAACTTTAGTTTTCATATTGATTTTAAATTTCCTACCCATTAGGTTTTTTGTTGTCTTTCCCCAACTTTATGTCTGAGACAATTTTATATAATGCATGAACAGTGGATAGAGCAAGTCGGTAATCCAAACCAACAAGCAATAGTTAAAGCATTATTAGGAGCAAGAGATGCTATGCTTGGGATCAGGTTTCATATGCATCAGATGGGTGAGGCTGCAGGTGTTCCGGTATGTCTTTTCTTTAAGTGGATTCTTGTATGTTTGCTATAGATATTATTGGGCCTTTGCTGATGATTTTTAAAGAATAATTATCAATAGAATGTTACATCTTTTAGTTTGATCTCTTTCTAGAAAATACATGTACTATACTTTCAAGAATTAGTTAAACTGTCATTTTGAATGGCTAGTTTAAGGAAACTAAGTTGCAGAGATAGATGTCGGTCTCGGAAATCAATGTGCAACCAATACCAACACTGCAACGCACATTAAAACATAAACATAGGCAGATATACACCATATCAGTAGAAATGAACATAATATTCATGTCACTACATAGTTGAATCAGAAGCTGCCTTATAAGGGCAAGTAAAGAACTGAAGCTGCTGCTCAGGTTGAGTGATTGAGGGGGATTGAAGTTGTTTTTGAGACTACATAGAGTACGCTGGTCTTTTACTTTAAATATAAAGCTAAAACCTAAAACTAGGGAATAGGTTATGCAAACTCAAGGTGATTCTTAGGATTATATTCCCTCATTTCATGCAAAATTTAAAAATTATTCCCAATTGCCAGAACAAAATAAGCTTAAGCCCATGCACAGGAGCACTTGAGATCTGAAGTTGATTAGTTGGATTCTGTTTGCAAATTAACTTGGAGCGAGGAAAAGTTAATTAATATTGTCAGTCTTTCCCGTCAATTGGGAAAGATGTGGTTGTATCCCTCTTTTATCTTAAATTCTGATTAGACTTTAGGAAGTTAACATACTTTCTCCACCCATTGAATCTTTGGCTTCAAAAATTTGCAGATAGAGCCAGAATCACAAACAAAGCTTTTGGATGCTACTATGAGTATGGAAGGAGTTTTGCTGGCCGGAGTTCCTGGAGCAGGTGGATTTGATGCAGTATTTGCAGTTACCTTAGGGGATTCTGGAAGCCACGTGACAAAATCATGGAGCTCATTCAATGTTTTGGCCTTGTTAGTTAGAGAAGATCCACATGGTGTTTCTTTAGAGTCGGCTGATCCACGAACAAGGGAAATTACCTCATCCATTTCCTCGGTTCATATTGATTAAGTTCCGTCACTTTTTTTTATGTGATAAACTAGAGCAGTTTATCAAGGTGGTGAGAAAATAGGATTTGGAAAGGACTTGTATTAAGAGTGGATATTAAATCAATTAGTCATGGTTAAGGAAAAATGTCTCTTGTCACCGACCAATTGTAATTTGCTTGAATAATTACAACAAAATAGTCACTCGTTACTAATCAATAAAAATTTTATTTATAGTTTGTCTTCTTTAGAGTTTGTGCAGAGTTTACAAAGATGTTAACTTTCTCATGCTTTAAATTCAGTTCAGACGAGTAAATTAAATTCAGTCTACAAAAATATTCAAGATTCTTTCTTTTTTATAAGAAATTGAAATTTACCAAAAAAAAACAGGCTTCCAGTTTCTACCCTTAAAATGCATCTAAAAAGAGTGATTAGTTTTCTTCAATATCTTATAAGCCGCTCAGTTCTTTTTATTTTTATTTTTTTTTATTCAATGTTGCTTTTCGACATCTTGTTTTGTAAGCTATACACCACTCATCAGAATGTGACATATTTGTTTGTTGTTTAATAAGACTACCAAAATTTTGGTTGCCATTCCATGGAACCTTGGTTTTGGTCTGTTCCTTTCAAGATTATAGCTGTTCATTCTCAAATTATAAATATACAAAAGTAAAATGGGATTGTCACTGTTCATTGAACAGTGATGAACAGTGCACACAGTGTTTTTCCGGATTTGCCCCCAAAACAGATACCCAAGAGGCCAAGACCAAGTTTCTCTTGCTTCGGGAAGTATCTGTTTACACTTTACACCGACCTCCACTGTTACAGCCAAATGCCCAAATCGGTGATCCCAATAGTACCGATTCTTCCGTGTCTTCTACTGCCGTATAAGCGAGATTGAGGGAGTTTGGTTCGTTGCTTTTGATCTGTGAATTTGGATTTGCTTTCTCTCTTTCTGCTCATTATCTCCTCTAATTTCAGGTTGGATTCGTTTAATTTCAGGTTGGATTCGTTTGTTAGTTGTGTATTCTATGTTTTTTCGATGTGTGATTTTGTGATAGGCTTCTGAATCAGTTTTCGTTGGGTCTTTTATCAAGGCCATGTTCTTCTTTCTGAAATCATATATATCAATAATTGTGTTTGATCTCTTTCACCAAAGAGTCTAAATAGCAACATGTAATGGTGATGTCTGTTGTTAAAATAAGAAATAGAAGAATGAGTAAACATGTCCCGCAGGAAAATGCAATGATTTTGAGGAAACATGTCCCGCAGGTTTATTTAATTGACCTGCAAGAGTTTTATTTATTTTCATAATTTAGCACAGTTTCTATAACTTCTATTTAGTATCTACACTCACTTTGCCACTATTGCAATTTCCCATTGAGCTTCCTGTTTTGAATTAACCACTCTTTTAATCAGCATTTAAATGACATATTTTTCACATAAGTTCATCATAATCATATAAGTTTATCAAAAATCACCATCCCATTGTTAAATGAATCAATTTGATTGCCAATTTTGATTTTCCAAATGTCTTTAGAGCTGCAGGCTGCTGCAATTATCTTCTTTGATTTTGTCTATGCTTCCTTTCCTTTCATTTCTTTAGTTTGTCTGCTCATCTTGGTCACCAAAGTTTACAAGAAAAGAAAAGATTGTACCGATCTCAATTCCTTAAGTTCTGGCATATCATTTCTTTTATATTCACTTTAGTCGTTTAGATTGTCACAAAACCTCATTGCCGGTAAAAATTTTATCTTTTTTTCTCCAGTTACGGCTCAAGCTGTAGTTTTCAAATGTTTAGATTCTTAGATATCACTTCTATTAAATCTGCTGATAGTATTTAACTATTTATTAATTCAAGAGTTCGATTGGAGTTTAAAGTTTTTTGTGATCAGAGTACTGATCAACATGGTTAAGCCTTACACAAAGGATGATATGTACCATTGTTTTGATTGCCTGTTTCTCACAAGGTTTGATAATTACGTTCAGCATTTATAATAACAATTTGTTCTGTTAGTAATCATGTCATAAAGCTGTATTGCGTGCTGATGCTTTCTCTAAGATCAAGTTGGTTAAAGGGTTGGAATGCCATATATGATACAGCAGGAATTTTTGGTTTTTCTATGTGATTCTAATTATGGTTGGAAGATAATTGAATTTGATCCGAGTATTTGATGCTGTCTTGCTCTTCCTGATGCTCTTTTTTATATCAGAAAGCTATATAACAAGATCAGGAGTTGCAATTGCTTTTTGTAGAGTTGTCTCTATGAACTGAACCTTTCAACGCAGTGCTCATGTGGAAGCTGAAAGTATTGAGAAACACCAATACCATATGAAGCTAATGGAACGCTACAATGGTGGTAATAATTCTCATTTCATGTCTATATTTTTGTATTCTTCAGTATTGTGCAAGTATCGATCTTCATACTTAATCTTTGTAATAGTTATGTTCTGATTCCTTATACAGTTTCATCTTAAACTGGAATTTTTGATACAGTTGCCATTCGAGGTGCGGACTGTTGTTTGATTTATCTGTAACTATGTATACTACGCTTCATCTTAAACTGGAATTTTTGATACTGTTGCCATTCGAGATGCAGACTGTTGTTTCCGATTCCTTATAAGTTCTGTAACTATGTATACTACAGTTGTCATTCGAGACGCGGACTGTTGTTTGATTCCAGAGTCCCCCTTCTTTCTTAAAGGACGACTTGGACTTTTTGAATACATTGAAAAATGAATTGAAGAAAATGGACATATGGTTATTGTGATCGTTGAGGGAGCAGGACAGGGTCTTATTTCAGAGAGCTTGCAATCCGTGAACTAGCAAGATGCTTCAGGAAACAAGCTACTTAAAGATGTTGGGTTTCTTGGTCTGCAAGATTTTGATCACCTGAGCATGAACTTTCTACAATTTGTTATTGTATTTATGAAATGATGCAGACGAACTTGCTTAGCCTATTAACTCCCACAAATTGGTATGAGGATGTGCAGTTGCAACGTTATAATTGATATAGCATTTTGTGCATATTATAATTATAATAAGTGAATAGTAAAGTTAATAAAGGATACACCAATGAATTACTGACTGAAGATAAAATGAAATATCCAAACCGCCAAAAATATAAAAAATACTAAGTGAAAGCATTTAGGTAGAGATTAGTAATAATATTTGCTACAGAAACTTATAAATGTAAGCATGACAATCACTAGAGAGATGTAACCTTTATTTTTATTTTACCTTAATATAAACGATGATATTTAGCAACTACATAAATTTTAATTATTCACTGTCAAATATAAACGATGATTTAACGTCTCTGCATAAATTTTTAATATCCACTATCAAAAATCATCTAAAAAATAATTAAATTATGCCAGTTATTTGTCCCGCAGCATCGCGCGGGCACCGCATCTAGTTCTAATGGCAACTTCAAATCAAGCTTGCAACTCGGTCCTCGTTCGTCTTGATGAAATCAATTACCCAACTTGGTCATATATGATGCAACATCATATTAGAACAAACTCCAACCCTAAGTAGTAAGAAACTAAGATAGTAACAAACTCCAACCTCAAGAAGCAAAGATATGCCACTTGTGAATCTCGTATTATGCAAGTGAAAGCTACACTACAAAATATTTAGAAGGGTTCAGATTCCATAGACAAATATTTGTTGCGGTTTAAGTGTGTTAGAGACCATTTGGCTGCAGTAGGAGTTAGAATAAATGATCAAGATGCTAAAAGTTTTATTCTTGCTGGTCTTCCTACTGAGTATGGACAAACTAGACAAATTATTACAGGGAAAATTCTACGAGTATGGAGGAAGTGAGGTCCTTGCTTTTATCTGCTGAATTTGAATTAGAGTTAAAGCATATGACTCGCCCATTATCCTCATTAACTGCAATGGTTGCAAACAATACTAGCCCTGTGTCATGTTTTGGAGGCTCTTTTGCAACACTAGGTCTACCTCAAGCTGATGTATCTCATGGTGTTTACAATTATATTGGTTCTACTACTTGTATTGTACCTGGTATGATCAATTCAAGTGTGAATGCTCTATCTAGCATTCCTACATCTCCAATTACACAGGTTGCTTGTCTGCCTAATAATACCAACTATGTTACTGCATCTGCTCCTACTATTAATACTGCATATGATGCTAACTCCATGATGCAAAATGGAAACATTTGGTTTCCTTCTGTGTCGAGTAGTGGTTACTTGATGTCCCCAATGCATCTTCTGGTTTCTGTTCCTCCTGGTGCAAATTTTGCTCATACCTCACCATATTTGCCTACTGGTCTTCCCCAACAATTTGGTGGTTTTCATCACACAAATATTGCATATGCACAACCTCAAACAAATACTGGATCTATTAATCCAAATGGTGGTGTTCTATATGATGGAGGAGTTTCTCAGCAAAATACTGGGATTGCTGTCAAAAGAATGCACCAGTACATAAAGTTTGGTTATCCTATTCTGGAGCGACCAACTACATGACATCCAACCTGCAAAATCTCAAAAACATCACAACCTACAACTCAAGCTATGGCTGCTTCCTTTACCTCTCACCCCATTGTCGGCCTCCATTGCTACTCAAATGAGTCCATGTCTTGCCTTGCCAAGTGAGAATACTTCTCAACCTCCTTATCTGTCAAAAGTTCTTAATCCTCTGCCAGTTGCAGTTGCATCTCAGTTATCTGAACTGACTCATCAGCCTTATTTAATGCCTATTAGCTCTTCATTGATCACTCCAGCTTTGCTTACAATTTCCAATCACAAGGGCATTTGTTTCTGCAACTCGGGATAGAACTCTAGTACTGCAGTGTAGGCAGGCCTCATTCTATGTAGCTATCCCAGGCACTGCCACTCATTCCTTCTGGTTGAGACAAGTTTCAGGGCACTAGCTTGTATTGACTGCAATTTGTTCCCTCACTTGACCAGTTTGCCAACACTTTTACCACAGGACTTCGCACTGCACAATTTATGTATATCTGCGGCAACCTAGTTCTTGGTCCCCCAAGTACTAGTATGAGGGGGATGTAAAGTGTATAATTGTGAATGAAGAAAATGAAGTTAGCTAGCATCCTCACTGCTCATCTCCAGGATGATTCCAGAAGAGGATAAGTTCAGTTGCTATACGAGTAGTTTTTGAATCAGTTTGTCTTAGCTTGAAAGTGAGTTAGTATAAAAGGGAAAATTCCCAGTCAAGAAGCCTTGTACTATTACCAATCATAACAAACAGAGAAATTAGATTCCCTTGTTTTGCTTCTTCAATTTGTTCATACTTCAATTTGTTTCTATATAATGTAAAAAAGAGAGAATTCATATGAAGGCAAAATTTACATGTTAAACCAACACAATTACTAGATGAGTAGATGACTGGTTTTCCAAGAATTATTTGGGGTTACATCTTTCAAACTTTTTCCAAGGAGAACTCAAATTTAGAATCACTTTTATCATGGCATGGATAACCAGTTGCAAAACAACCTGTAGGAACTTTGGGAAGAAGAATTATATAAAAAACAAATAAAAATAAAATCGCAACTTTTGTAGTGGAGTGATTTTGGCACTCCGGTCACTTGCAGTTCGCTTGTATCTTCTGAAAAATGGCTTTGCAATTTGCAAGTGGTAAACTATACTGAAAAATATAGGGATAAAATGACCTCCATTTTTGTATTAAAGTAAATGGCATCTCTTCTCCACTGAGTTTCGGATTCATGTAAAAGTTTCTATGAACTACTTGCTATTCGTGAATGACATATATTGGGAAATGAGCAAAAGCAAAAAAAAAAAAAAAAACAAGACCCAATCCAAAATGGAGGAGAATATAATTAACTCACCAGTAGTCTTTACAAGAGCAAATTCCATCTTCAAAATGGTGGAACCTGTTTCGATCTCTTACAGTAATTTGCCTTTGATAGATCATTGATATAAATTTAGTGTACGTGTGACAGTCACTACACATCCTGAGGTTTCTAACTATTCTTATAGGAGATCCCTGAGATGTATGTATGAGTGCAAAAGCAATTGCTAACTTCTGACTATGATACTTTAACCTCTCTCTCTTCTCTTCTTCATCTACATCTAGCAGTACTTGAGTCGTGTCTGCAGAATAGCCTTCAAATCTCAATTGCCATTCCATCTGGTGTATCATCTCGTAAATGCACTTACATTGGGGGTGTGACATGTCTTGTGAAACAAACTTGTGCACTTCTCTCTTCACCTCAACCAAGCTACTTCCAGGTGTTTGTGTCAAGCCCTTGGAAACCATTTCTGTTCTAATTCTTGCCACATTGTCCCATCTTTGAGCTTGTGCATACATATTCGATAGGACTACATAATCACTAGGGTTATGCATGTTCAATTGGAACAGCTTGTTAGCTGCAAACTCCCCAATTTCCAGGTTTTTATGAACTCTGCAAGCACTAAGAAGGCTTCGCCATATGACGTCATTTGGTGTAATGGGCATGCTATTGATAAGCTGCATTGCTTCCTCAAGCCTTCCTGCTCTACCCATGAGGTCTACCAGGCAACCATAGTGTTGAATTGTAGGTTGAATTTTATGCTCATATTTCATCCTTTTGAAGCATTGGAGACCCTCCTGTACTAGGCCGGCATGATTACAAGCGCTTAGTAAACCCACATGGACAACATCATCAGGTCTCAGACCTTCTCGAAACATCTCCGAGTATAGCTCAAGAGCTTCCCTACCATGTCCATGGATAGCAAGCCCACAGATCACCACGGTGTAAGACAATTTGTTCTTCTTGGTCATCTTTTGGAATAGACTCAACCCTTTCTCTAGGCACCCACACTTAACGTACATGTCTATTAAGGAAGTCTCTACTATCACATTGAGTGCACTAATGTTTCTCAACAAAAACCCATGGCAGCACCTTCCCAAATCAAGTGCACCCAAATGAGTGCAAGCAGAGAGCACACTGACTAGGGTACTTTCTTCAGCCCTCAAACCCTCCCTTCTCATATCCCCAAAGAGTTTCAAACACTCACTCCACAAACCCAAACTAGCATGAGCTGCAATTATAGCACTCCAAGAAGCAACACTCTTTTGATCCATTAATTGCTCAAAAACAGCACAAGAAAGTTGAACCTTACCACAGTTGCCATACATGCTGATCAAACTGTTCTGCACAAACACATCATTTTCAAGCCCAAGCTTGAAAACATGCCCATGAATTTGCATCCCTTCCTCAATTGCCACTAACCAAGCACAAGCCTTGAGAACAACTGGGTAAGTGAAATTGTCAGGTCCAACTCCTCTCTCAAGCATTTCACAGTAAACAAGCAATGCCTGATCCCAGTTCAAAGCCTTCACATGCCCCTTGATCAAGGTGTTGCATACAAACGAACCCGGTTCCTCGATTTGTTCGAAAATCGAGCAGGCATAGTCCATGCTTCCCCATGCTGAGAGAGCACAAGTGGCCACAAGATTGCCTGCAACAAAAGAATCACAGAAAATACCCAACTTGAGAATATGGGAGTGGACTTGCTTGAACTCCTCCATGTTCTTGCATCTCTTCAAAAGTGACAAGCTTTCTTGCTCCTTCGACCTGAAATGGAGTTCTTGGCTCCCTGGTGGATCTTTTGCAGTTAACAAGAGATGGGTTTGGTGGTTAAGGACTGTTGTCCCTGTCATCTGGTGATTCTGCTCACCACCACCATCTTAAGCCAATAGGTTTTGCTGAATACATATCAACATTGACACCATCAAGTGATGGACTAGAGACTTAAAATGTAACACCCAGCTGGGGTTTGAAGTGAAGTATAGAGTTGTAAAAGCAGAAGTTTGGTTGCTGATGAGGGAGGAAAAACAGTAGTGAGTGGATTTGAATCTTAGCCATGAGATTAGAAAGGCAAATTCCAACCAGAAAAAAACAGTGTCAGAATATGGGATGAGTGTATTTGATAGGATAATGTCATGCAACATGATATCTTATCACATCTCTTTTTCTCAGAAGGCCAATTTACGAAAATGCTCCTTGTAATGATTAACACGTTTTCAACTAGGACTACAAGTTAAGGCTAATTTTGTCAATTGCCAGTCCAAGCTTTTTTTTTTTTTTTCTGGAAACCTAAGTTAATAGATATTCAAGCGGACTACATGAGTAGATCGGATTTATTATCAGATTTGTTTTATGATCTAAAGAAGAGAAAAATATTTCTTAGTATTAGGTCCGACGTAGAAATGAGTTCTTCCTAAAAAAAAAAAAATGATGCAGACATAGAGTTCTGTTTCATTCAATGATTTTGGTAGAAAATAACATTCAACCTAACTAAAATTTTTTTTTTTTTTTTTTATCGAAAGAGGTCAGCCTATTCATTAGATTCAGTAAGCAGTAGAAAAACGAAACACTCCTATGGGGTCGACAGAAAGAATCATTCCTTAGAGCATCCTAACAACCTATCCTAAAAAAGCATAGGAACAACATACCCTCAATACACCCACCTTTTAGGAAATCCACGCACTATTATTCTAACAAAAACTTAGAAACCTCAAAGCAGACAATTTCAACTAAGGCACTGGTTTTTGCGACCCAAACAAAAATTAAACAGTACTATGGGCCATAGAGACCCAATCCATCCAACCCCATAGCAAAAGGGTAATCCAACCCACTTGAAACCCTAGAACAGTAAGCCCAAAGCTGAGATCCACCAACTAGTTCAATGCCCAAGAGGCCCAACCACTCCAAATGCAGGCCCAAAGAGTAGGCAAGTATCACTCCAACCAAAATCCACTGGTCGCGCCGTTTTCGATACTCGTCTTCGGGGCCACCGCTCCATCATCTTCGTCCTCCAACCCACAAAGTCGGATGAGCATTGTTGTGTCCGCAACAGCTTCCCGACCGGAGACAAATCCCAATCCAGCCCAACCACCAGAACATTGCATCACGCCATCAGAGTCTGCAACTCCATCCCAGCAATCCATCACATCCACTGAACTGAACCAAATCTTCATCACAAATAGACCCCGAGCAGACGCAAGCTGCCCTCACCTACGGCGATGTCGGTGCGATTCGTCAACCAACATCAGCCCAGCAAGCAGCACCACCACTTTCCTCAACGTAGCCGTCAAAGAGAATGCTAGTTTGTGGATCCGATTCGACACCATCAATACTCCGGCCCATCATCGATGCCAACCGGTTGACCGCGATACAAGATCCAGACTCACTGATCCGCCGTAAACCAATATAGTTTCACTCCCTTGGAGCTCGGCCTCATATCAGCCATAACCTAACCAGCACCCCCGGGCAGCCTCGTCTAAGGCGGAACCCCAAGCGCCAGATCGAAAGCAGCAAAAAGAAATAGAGAGTTAGCCACAAAAGGCTAGCAATGGCCATGACCATTGAGATCTAGAAGGTTTGAGAATTTTGTCGAAGGAGGAGGCTAACGATAAACCCTAGCAGAGCACTAGGTTAATGAACTACCACTATAATATTTTAACTACAATTTTATTTAGTTTTACTTATTCAAAAATTTTCAATAAATTTTAGTGTTTTGATCATTTTGAATTAAAATCTCATTGAATTATTCAACATTTACAATTTATAAAAGGAAGTTGATACTACATTCACAAATTTGAAATTGAACTAATGTTACATAACATTGGATACGGGATGGTCTTGGGTGGTGGTAGCCACGGGCCATGGCTGTAGTGTCCAAAGTGATCGCTCTTTTTTTTTTCCTTTTTAATCTCTATCCCACATCTTGATTTTTTTTTTTTTTGGAATTACCCCACATCTTGATGATAATGAGATTTCCAATAAGCAACAGTCAACAACTCACTAAAAGTACTATCTCATCTAGATTTGAGGAATATTCAAACTTGATCTTATATATAAGAGTAAAATGCTATAAGGAACTTACATGGCTACCCCTAAAAAATGGTTAAAATATTTGATCATAAAAGGAAAACAATTTCTCAAGGTTTAACATAATTATTGAAGAAAATGTATAACATACATTATCTTTCAATTGTTTCCTTCTAATAGATCTTTTTTCATTGAGACTATCAAGACCTTCATTTGTTATTTTCAACATTGAAAACAAAACTTCAAATTTTCTCATTAGAGTTTCCATCACTTTTTATTGAAGTTGATTTACTCTATTGGCCACAACGTACAAACCAAATCCCTCCAGTCATTATGGTAGCTTGGTAGCCACCTACTCACCTCCAATAGTGATCCTTCTAGCCAACATAGAACACGCCAGTTTGATGATCTCTTTGATCTTACATAAACTACTATCAATAAAATTCATCAAGTCTCGGCCAAGTTCTAATAGATGATGTTGTAACTAATTCAATTATGTCTTGATCATCATATGGTTGACACGTGGTGAGTTAAGTGTCCATTCAGCCGAATGATGCAAGTGATAAAGTAAAAGGTACAAAGATATCAATTATGTCTTTGCACAAGATAGATAGTACATGAGGATTCTAAATGGACTTAATTGGAGACTATAGCTGAGTTTTCGAGTTGTGTCAAGAGTTGAGTTTGATTGAAGCTACTAGGTTTGCAGTTGCTGCTACTAACTTGAGACCAAGAGAGCGGGATTCACAGAATTAAGCTATACTTTATGTTGAAGACGAATTTGATTGAAGCTGTTGGGATTTGCAGCTGCTACCATAAACCGGAACAAAAAGGGAAGAGTTTGCTTGAGTTTTACATATGGTAATTCATTCGACATTTATATGAGTTGTTTTTGTTTAGGATTATTTGATGAAAGCTAAAATTTGATAAGATACTTTGCAAAAATTATGTTTTGAAGTTTAGGTTCTGAAAATTATTTGATCAAGGATATAATGAACATCATGTTTAATTGACAATCGCCAATGGGTGAGTTTGAGTTGACATAGTAATTTGTTAATAAAATTTAGTAGAACAATTTCATATGCAATTCCAAATTCAATTTTTGAATTAGCATTTTCTTGTTGTAAGTTGATCCCAATCATTTGTCTGGAATCATGTTATGGTTTAAATTGCAAAACTCATGAGTAATAACAACATAGTCTTATTGACAAGAATTTGACGTTGGTGTCATGCATTACAATTAAGCAAACACATGTTGTTTGAGAAGAACTTATATGCTAAATACATAAAGTTAGACTTTTGTATTGTTCTTGGTTGTTGTTGTCCTGATATACACATGTGACTTACAAAAATAAACCTCAGTGATGTATTGTAATAGAACTTGTCTAATGTGGAGAAGTAGCAACTGACTGCAACAAGTGAGAAGCAAAAGGCACACAAGTGTGAACCCAACCTGTGAATTTTGGGATTTATATGAAGACTCTTTGTCATTGAAGCCACTGCAATGGTGGTTTTAAGAACAAAGGATCCATTGGCAGCTGCTTTGTGAAATTGATACCCATATTCACCAGACCCCAAGCATATCTTCCCTTCATGCTTCTTGGTTAGTTGATCCATTTAGCTTGATTCAACTGAGGAAGAAAGTTCTAAATTTGAAAAGAAGAGATTAGAGGCTTGAGAGTTTAACTGGGTCATTAATTGTGCCCCATTGATTCAATTACCTCTTCCATCAAGCATTCCACAATATTTCTATCACGTTCAATACACGTGACTATCCACTCAATCTACATAGTATGCGAATCTATATATTAGAACTTTCATTGCTATAAATCAATATTCGCAATTGTTGTATCAATGACTCATACACGTAACTATTACATTAAACATTGAAAGTACCAGTGGCGGAGTCAGAAATTGATCTCAAGTGGGGCACTCGAAAGGAAAAAACTAAGACTTAAAATATATCAAAATTTTAATAAAAAAATTAGATTAAAGTTACGAAAGATCATTTTTTTTTTGTACAAAAAAAAGATCAATATTCTTTTTAAATTACATATTTTAAAATCATGAAATGATGAAGCTTTTTTTCTTCATCAGTACTTGAGAGTAAAATGGAAAATATATTCATAGTTCATCAATCTTCTAGGATTGACTGTTGAGCAATTTGTTATTGAAATTCGGGGCGTGACATAGAGTTTACCATGTACTTGAATAGGGAACAGACAAGGATCTCGAACTCTATCAAGTAAATGCAAACTCATTACGAATCTGTTTTGAGCTTGCTATAGTAGCGAACTTATAGTGCAAAGAATAACTCTGTATCTTCTAGGGCAAAATCACCTTCTAGCCCTCCATTAGCCAATCACGCAATTGTGATACTAACAGAATGTCATTTCCTAACAAATAGATAGGAGCAACTACTTGTCCACAAGTCGCTTCAAGTTAATCTTCTTCCAGATAATGACCAACTCCCACAACAATCAGGATCCGGAAACAATTAGTCCTGGACCATATATTGACCTAATACCTAAGAATGTCCACCTCTTAAGCCTGGCCCACCCTCATTACTAAGTGATAAATTTGGAAGGCAAGGCACCCTCCCTACAGGCTCACTTAGGCTTAGTTTGGCATTGCTTTTGGAGCTGCTTTTGGGGCAGCTTCTGCTTTTGGACTTATGATATAGTGTTTGGTAAATTCTCTAGAAGTTGCTTTTGGTCCAAATAGATTCTCCCAGAAGCTGAAAGTGAGAAGCAACCAAGTGCTAGCTTTTGAAAGCTGCTTCTCTAGAAAACACGGAGTGAACAGTGCTTCTTTAATGAAATTTATTCAATTCCCGATTTTGTCCTCATCATTTTCTAAAATTTACACTGAACCCAGTCATTTTCTTCATCTGTATTCTGTGCGTGGCAAAACTATCGCACTATCCTCCTCCTCCCTTCGCCGTCAAATACTTGAGCATGATTCATACTCATCGGAAGAAATCGAGATAGGGCGCTGACATTTTTTCCCTCTCTGTCTCTCTCTTCGACCGTCGAGGCTTCGACGGCCCTCGCTTTCCTCGACCGTAACTCGGTGACGGACTGCAGTCGAATAGTTGATCGATCTGTCTGGGTTTTTACTTTCTGGGTTTTCAATCAATCTCTCAAGTGTTCGAATAGCCTCGAACTCTTGGTTGCTCTCTTCCTCAAGCAGCAAAGCAGAAATTCTTGGTTGCTTTCCGGTTCAATTTATGAGTTAAGGAATTGATCAAGTTGTTTTGGACGTTAGTTACTGATTGAAATTGAATTGTATTGTATATTTATATTGCATCTGTTTTGAAATTTGGCATCAGTTTTGCCAGTTTTGATGGGAATTGAATTGCATCTGTCTTGGTATTTGAATGGAAATTGAAATTGTATTTGTTATGAAATTGTTTATGTGGAGGTGGAAACAAATTGGTGATTTCCCAAGGGGGGGGGTCTGGAAAGCATTGTGGGGATTAAACTCATTAAAGCATCCAAATAAAGTGAAAATCTTTATGTGGAGAGCATGTTGTGGCTTCCTTCCTTGTGTTGCAGCCTTGTTCTATCGAAAAATTGGGTCTAGTGCATGCTGTGGGAGTTGTGGTTTTAGGGAAGAGACTGCTAATCATGTTGCAACTGTTGCTAAAGATTGTTGGCTTTTCATGGAAGCAGATTTATGATTGTAGATTTGTAATTGACAATTACAATATTGTTATTCAGAATGTTTTGAATCACAGTTTGTTTTGTTTGTTTGTTTTGATGCTTGTTTCATATTATAGCAGATTAATTGGAATTGCAAAGTTGTGGCATTCCAAGCTTTGGGTTTTCTAATGATGGATGAATTAGTTTGGGAAGGACACTCTAATTAAGGTTCTTGGTAATCATGCAGCTTTGGACCAGAATTGTGATTTTAGTTTGGTTTTGATATGGTTGGGTTTTGGAAGATGGAGGTTTTGATTGTGTTTATGTATAGGGGATCACAGGAGCCACAAGCTCAGCACGTCCCGAGGATACTCCAGCACAGCAGTCCTATTGTCCTCACGCTGTTAACTCCCTGAGCTCTTCTCGTCCTTTAACTCCGAGTTGAACCTCTTCTTCTTCCAATTTGAGTTCTAGGGGTAACTCCCCGTCACCTGTTTCTCCCACTGAAGCTGCCGGTGTAATTGCTTCTTTGAAGGACAAAAGGTAGGGATCCTGGTGCTACAGATATCTATTGATTGTATATAAATAATGGTTTACTCATAGCACAGTTTTTTTTTAATTCCATGATCCTCATTATTCACCGTCTATTAAGTTCATGTTTCTAGGTTGGTGTATATCTACTTGTTGCTTCTTGTGCATCAGATTAGATAATATGCAAATGCTTGTTCAGTCCTTTTGTTGCCATCCCTTATTGATTGTTCTGGGGTAGTTGTAAGTTTTGTTTGAACTGGTTCATGACTTGAAATTGAGAACATCCCTCAGAAGGTTTTGATAGACCGAAGAATGTTGAAAAGTAGTTGATGACTAATAGATGAATTGATACTAATCAAGATGAAAAGATGAGCTAATTTGTTCTCTTGTCATCAAGCTTTGTTCCTAGTGTTGAATCTTTCTCTGTAGAAGCCAAGATTGAATACAGGGGTTTAGAAATTGTCCAATGTTATTGTGGATTATGGGGTTTAGAAATTGTCCAAAAATTTGAGGTTTTTCTGTAACTGGGTTTTGCTAATATGGGTTAAGTGTGACAGTTCTTATTGCAATTTACTTGCTTTTTTTTTGTTGTGAAGAAAGTTTTGAGAAGGAAATGGCTTGGTATTTTCAATTATGCTTCATGATTTGAGTAAAGAAACAAATTCTAGAAATGACAATTGTGGGGGTGGGACTGTGGGGAGGGTTATTGTGTGTAATATGCTAAATTTGAACTTTGATTTTGACGTGAGCAGTTTAAAGATGTGTTTTTATTAGATCATGCCTTTTCAAAACTTGTCCAATTTTAATATACCCTTCAATTGGCGAATAGATAGAATGAACAAATCTTCAGTTCTTGATGAAATTTGGTCCTTTACGTTTGAATTGTGTTTATCAGAGCCCTTTAGTATAATCTTGGATAATGGGCCAGGGTTACTGTGGATTATGCTAAATGTCCAATGTTAGAAATTGTAAATGCAATGGGGGTTGTTAGGATGAGATAACAATGGTGGAAGGTGCAATCTGGAATGCTGATAACCCAGATTATTTGTTTTGACTTTTATGGATTATTCATTTGTTTTGATTGAAGAGCCGACTTCACTAATGCTTGTAATTGCTTGTTTTTGTAGGCTCTATGATGTACGACTTCTTTATGGGAAATGGTTGGCATGATAATCTGCCCCTTTAAGTATTCATGTAATCAATCTGAAGACAATTCTAATCTAGCTAAGCATGTTCTATATTTGAAAACTAGTTTAATTATAATATTATTTTGTAATATGAAGTTATTTAAATGATATAATTCACTACATGAATGCTTTTGTTTATTATGCTTGAATGAAAGGGTTTAATTGAAAGTATTTTCAATTAGAAGAGTGAATGAAGACATCTTTTACGACACGCAAAAGGACATTTTAAAATTTGCAAAATGGTCTTTTACGGCACATAATCAAAGTTGTAAAATATCTTTCACGGCGCACAAAAGAGTTTTACGACGCGCAAAAAATATTTTTTACGGCGCACATTTTGTGAGTAGATAAATACAACAGCAACATGGAGCCAAGATGGATTATAATGGCAGCGAAATAGAAGTAATTCAACACATCCTCATCTCACAGCACATTTGCAAAGGTTCCTACACTCTCCTGAGTTCATAGTCCATACCAAATGAGAGGCCAGCTTGCTATTTTGTGTAATAGTACAACATAATATACATATTGAAGGGTTTAAAGTAAATCTTTTAATCGATCCAAGCAAGGGTATAAGGATAATACATGAGAAATTTTTTTTTTTGGTATGGTTACATAATCAAAAAACAAAATTATGTATTTTAGTAGCATATCTCCGCATGTATGACCATTTTGGTAATTATACCCAGGCAAAGCACTTTTGCCTTGCAACTTACCAAACACCTAGAAATTGCTTTTCATTCTCACAGCACTTTTAAAAACAGTTTACCAAACACCTCAGCTGCTTCTTCTCACAGCAAATTCGGAAGTGCTTCCTCTCATAGCAAGTTCGGAAGTGCTTCTTCTCACAGCACAGCAATCTCAAACTAAGCCTTAGTGACATCCTAGAGCCAAGCAACCTAAATTCGAGCCCAGACCCAAAAGCCTAAGCCTGAATCCGAGCAAACTTAGCAAAAGCCTTAAGACTCTTCTGCCACTCCATCACCGCTGCCGACAAACTTTCCAACGGCTGGCCCTTCTAGCACGACATCGATCCATCAAAACTCGACCAAAACCTGCAACCGGATCTACAACACAAGTAATCATAGCACCACTAGCAAAAAATTGATCCTAAACAGAGATTTAAAACTGAAGCTGATTTGTACCCGACACCGACCTGCTGCGCCTAAACTTTGACCATGATCTGTTACACCACGTCGAAATTTAACCCCAACACCACCGGCTTCTATTCATATTCTTAGAAACAATCCAGCAAGCCAAGATTTGCCAAATCCAAATCCGAAAACCACAAACCCAACGGCACAATCCTTGAAAGAAACAGTGAGGAAACAAAGCCCGATGTCAAGTGTCACTAAACAAGACTGAATCCGACCGGAGAACGGCGCCGCAGCTGTGAACTTGAAACCCTAGACGTTGCTGTCGAGAAGCCAAGGCTCTGCTCAATGGTTGCTAGGATTTTGTAGGAATGATATTTGATCTATTAAATTAGCTTGTTGAGTAATCATGTAGACACTGTATTACATAATTGCAAGGATTGATTTCGAGCAAGAGTGTGTCGCTTTTCTGAAGAAACATGGATTGGTTAGGCAGACAGCCATGATGGAAGGCTACGGGCAGGGGCTCGTGGATGAGTTTTGAGTTTTACTAATAAATAAGGGTGTCCAGCTTTATATAGTAAGGCCGAGGTCCCTATACTACAGAAGGCCGTAAGCAGTGGCTCAAGCCACTCAACAATGAATCAAAGACTTTTGAGACATAAAAGGTATTTTAAGACTATTTATTTATGTTTATCAATTTATAATGGCAATAGTGTACCTCTCTAAGGGATGTGAGGAAGTAAGTGTCATTTCAATGAAAAAAAGCACAACAAAACCAAATAGGGGTATAATTTGTAGGGTGGTTCTAGTTGGACCTCTAAATTTAATATTTGGACCTCCAACTTTTTTCAATTATTAATAGACTTTGTCAAGTCATATGAAAAGACAAAGAGAGAAAAATGGGAAGAAAAAAAAAATACTCTTAAGAGCATCTTTAGCAGACTCTCTATTTTAGCTCCTTAGCTATTTTGGAGAGCATGTTTAGTTTTTTATCTATTTTAGTAGCTGCACCAGACTCCTAAGTGGCTCTCTATTATAACTTTTAGCTATTTCCCTCCTAAATATAGAGAGTGAGATGTGGCTCTCTATAATTTAAAACATTCATTTTAAGTAATTTTATGTAATTTATAAATACAATTAAACTATTTAATCTTCATTTAAAAATTAATATAAATTTTAAACGAACGAAAATAGAGAGAACTGATGCAAACGTTTTTTAAAAGTGGTTAGCCAAAATAACTTTTTAGCTACTTTAGCTAAAATTTGACTAAAATATGGCTAGCATTGCTAAAGATGTTTTTTTACCTCCCTAAATATAACATTCAATTAAATTGTTTTTTTTTATTTCTTCTGGAATTTCCTTATATTGCCATATAGTTTTATAATTTACCTAAAATAATTAAGTAAAAATAATAGTTTCTATATATGAACCATCGTTTGATAAAAAAATAAATTCAAAATAATCTAATTTAGAATTTCCTTAAATTAAATTCATTGAATATTATGATATAGTTATTACTCAATCTTCCAACCCAAAACCCTTGAAATCCTTCTTTTAGAGTGTGTTTGGTTGAGAGAAAAAATGATGAAATTTAATTGAAAGTGAGGATTTCATAATTCCTAAAAGCCAATTCCCTCGTTTGGCATTATCAGATTGGAAATTTTAAATTTCTCTGTGAAAAAAAAAAAACGAAGGAATTCGTTATTTAAATTCATCACTTCAATTTCCACCAAAATATGTGTCATTTATGAATTTTTTTGCCGTATTCAATTTTTATTTCCAAAACAAGACTTTTTTCTATTTTATATTTTTTTTTGTTTTAAACTTTCTTAATTTATTATACATTTCAAATCCTAAATAGATGCAACCAAATAATATAAATTGCAATTAATAGAATTTTAGATTGATGGAGTTAAAGATTCCATTATTTATAAATTCCTACGGATTTTATAATTTTCTCATCCAAACGCACCGTTAGCAATTCAAAAGATATTGTTGATATATCAAGATCGAGAACCTTTGATTAATTTTGGTGAATGAGAGACATACTCATAAGAAATCAATATCATGTGATTTTGATTCATTATTCTTTTCATGGTTGAAGATCTCTATAAAAAGTAGAATAACAAATTGTTGGATCTCATATTCAATGATATTTTGATAAAAATAAGGAGGTCTACTTAGCTTTTCAAGTATTTTAAAAAGTAAATTAGAGATGTACTAAGTATGAGAAATCCAAATAAAACCACCCTAATTTGCAAAAACTAAAAACAAAGGTGGCTAAAAAAGTGGCCGATTTCATCTTCCTTCAAAAATTCCCCTTGTTGTAAATGTAAATCAATCAATCAATCGAAAAAACTCGTGGGGTTTGTTGACCATCGCCACTCATGACTTCCAACCAAAGAGCCCTCACCCACTCGCTCACATGGGCGCGTGGAAGATCCAAAGAGAAAGAGATGATCAGTAGCAGTGTAGCACGAGCCGAACTGTCTTGTCATTCGTCATTACTAGGACGACTCATGTTGGAGTTGGAGTGAGTAGCGAGCAGAACAAGATAAATGCCACTGTGAGATTAGATACAACCTGCGGGTCCCACCTCCCTCCCCTTTTCCTTCCTCTCTCTCTCTCTCTCGCTTTCAAAACCTCCTCCTCCTCCTCCTCCTGAGTTGACATCTCATATCAGCTAGTAAGCTTTTTACTGGATTTGTACAAGAAGAAGAAGAAGAAGAGAGGTTTACCCTTTTGGTGATTGAAAGCAAAATGCTTGGTGGGTTTTGAGCACAGATTCCCTTTCATGTTGTCCCTGTCAAGGTATATATGACTTTCTCACTCTCGAAAGCTCTCAGCTTTTCTTTCTTTTTTCCTTGAAAACGATCTTCTTCTTCTTTTTTTTTTTTTGGGGGGGAGGTGGTCCAAAGGTGGGATATTTACCATTTTCATTTTGTGGTGGGTAATCTATTTCTGTTTGAATCAGTCATGGGGTGTGCTGGGATGGATTTTGTGTTTTTCTATTTGCAGTTTGTTTTGACTCTTTGATTGTTTCAACTATTTGGACCACTACATGAGTTAAAAAGGTGGGCTTTTTGGGTTTCAAGCTTTTAAAATTTGCCAAGTTAGCTGCTTGGTTTTGACTGGAATTTGATCCAATCTTAGATGGGTTTTGCTTGCAACTTGTTATTGGACTCTTGAGAAAGGTTGAATTTGGTCGCATTCAATTTGCATTTGGTTCAAATCTTTGATTAGTTTCTGAATTCAAACTTGAATAGTTTCAAAGGATGACCACCGTTCGATTCCTCCGGCGGCTCCAAGACTATTACTGGTTCTAACCCCCTCATCAGGTGAACTGTTAGTACCTCAAGTTTTTTTGGTCTAGTATAAGCTGTGCTTCTCTATGAGGTTTTAGCATTAGGTTGTTCATGCAAGTCTTTTAGTTGGAGGCATAGTCTTGAATGGTTTTGAGAGATTATAGTTTGACGCCCCCGTAGTTGAGAGGATAGAGAAATTTGTACTATAGAGGAGGAAATGGAGCAAATGGAGGGAGAGAGCTGGAGGGAATTGGTGAAGAAGATGCTCCCACCGGGTGCTTCTCTCCCTGATGATGCTTCTGATCTTGATTACTCCATTGCTATGGAGTATGAGGGCCCTCCTGTCGGTTATGATGTACCTAGGGTTGAACCTCTTGATGTTAACTCACGTGCAATCCCAACTGCAGAACCGCTATCTGAATCTCAAAGATCGGTTGCCAATATGGGTCCACCGGTTATTGAACCAATTCCTCTGCCAATGTCTCGTATTGCTGGTGTCACAAGTTCCCCTACTCAAAGTCCAAGGGTATCAGGAAGCTCAGAATCTGTAGTGTCGGTCTTGCAAAACCCTGACTTTTCTTCAGCATCACCTTCAGCTTCTCCAGGTTCAGTTCATAACCCTCCAAATGTTCCACCCAAACAAGTTACCAGTGAAGTGAAGCGAGCTCCAGTGGTCACTTTCAGTACTGTTGATAGGCCTCAGAAGAAAGAGGCTGATGTAGAGAAACCAGTTTTTCCACCTTATGTTGCAGTTTCAAAGGACAAGAAGAAGAAAAAAAGTAGAGTTTGTTACCGGTGCCAAAAAGGAAAGTGGGAAACTAAGGAGTCGTGCCTGGTTTGTGATGCCAAGTATTGCAGCAATTGTGTGCTTCGGGCAATGGGTTCAATGCCTGAAGGGCGTAAGTGTGTGACATGCATTGGTCAGCCAATTGATGAATCAAAGCGGCTGAAATTGGGTAAACAGTCGAGGGTATTGTCCAGATTGCTCAGTCCCTTGGAAGTCAAGCAGATAATGAAAGCAGAAAAAGAATGTGCTGCCAATCAACTACGGCCAGAGCAACTGATAGTAAATGGATTTCCATTAAAACCAGAAGAGATGGCCGAATTACTTGGATGCGCTTTACCTCCGCGGAAGTTGAAGCCTGGTAGATATTGGTATGACAAAGAATCTGGTCTCTGGGGAAAGGTGAGTGCATAATAACAACTCTTTTTCCAACTTCTGGAATAAATAATAAATATACTGTTATGAATCTCCTTGAACATCCCAACTTTTTTTTAATTTGGCAGGAGGGAGAAAAACCAGATAGAATCATAAGTTCAAACTTAAATTTTACTGGGAAACTTAGCTCTGAAGCAAGCAACGGAAACACTGAAGTTTATATGAATGGTCGAGAAATTACAAAACTTGAGTTGAAGGTGCTTAAGGTGAGCACTCTAGCTTTGTTTGATGAACTATTTATTCTTTTTCACGTTATAAGATGTGACCTGTAGGCTTGTGCTATACCACTAGGCACTAGGTTTGAGTGAATAGCCCCTTAGACTATGATTTTGTGAATTTGATGTTCCCTTCTATATGAGTATGCTTGTTCGGTACTAAGAGTATGATTTTGTGATGAACAGAAATGTATTGTAGCTATGTGATATAACTCTTTGCATGGTGTTTTACATTACCCGAATCAGGGTCACTGGTCACATTATATCCATGCCCATTGAAGAGTCCTCAATATGTTTATCAGTTTGTTAATCTTGCTATGAAGGGATGAACATTGTTAAGCTTTAACATGATCAGTGCCTATGTAATATGTCTTTATTGCTTTTGTTGCAATGAATTTGATGTCTCTTCTAATATACTTCTTATACTGTCAGTTGGCAAGTGTGCAATGTCCACGTGACACCCATTTTTGGGTCTATGATGATGGCCGTTATGAGGAAGAAGGTCAGAACAATATCAGGGGAAACATTTGGGAGAAGGTATGTAATGGAAACTCAATTGATTTTTCTGTGTCCCTATATTCGATCATGGATTCTTTAACAGTGTTAATTTGCTTCTTGCTAGACAGGCTACAACTCGGTTTGTCTGTAGCCTGTTCTCTTTGCCCGTGCCACATGGTCAACCTCATGGACCAAGAGATGAGGCTAGCAATTATACCACCGTCCCAAATTATTTGGAGCAGAAAAAAATTCAGAAGCTTCTTCTTCTTGGCCTTCCAGGGTCTGGAACAAGCACTATCTTCAAGCAGGTACAGCCTTATCTTATAATTGCTGTCTTGAAAGATTGTTAGTAAGGCTTCTTGCTTCTCTACCCATTGAAATTTCATATCTTGGGTTTGAAAATAGTGTCTCTGCATAAAACATTGACCAAATACTGGTATTTATTTATGGTCGATGCCTATCGTCTAGGGAGGTCTGCAGTCAGTGTCCCACATTTAGGAAAGAAAATCTGTTTCATTGTGGTTCACTATACTCTGCCCATTTGGTTTTTAGTCGAAACCATAAATTGATCTTTAAATTAACAAGCATTGCTTGACAAATTTTCTTTGTTTCCATTTCTAATGGAATTCTACTGATGTCTCAAGTTTTTCGGTGGTAAGTTAGGTTACTGGTAATGCTCATTATTTTCTTGTGATCACTGGATAGGCAAAATTCTTGTATGGGAACAAATTTACTGCAGAAGAGGTGCAGGATATGAAGTTGATGATCCAAAGTAACATGTACAAATATCTAAGCATTCTGCTAGATGGAAGGGAGCGCTTTGAAGAGGAGGCTTTATCTAGGATGGGCGCACATGGTTCCCATGATCAAAACAAAGCAACAGGTAGTTATATACAAATATGTTTGTTCAATCCTACCTCAAATTTCTACTACTTATTGCTTCAGTCCATAGGAACTATGTATTCCCAAGTTCATAATTGCAAGCCAAGCATTATTGTTTATCTACTTATGCTTTGTACTGTTATGAAAAGTCGAGTAGTAATTTTAACAATGGTAATTTCTACTACGCTTCAATTTATTGGGACTTGCACATGCGTGAATCGTTCTAAGTTTTGAGAAGTTACCAATACCAATGAGGAGAAAGTGCAAAGAGCAGCCTGATTTGTATTGCATCTGTATGCTTGTTGCAAGTGTCATGTCAACAGTGCAGGACATTACTGTAAACTTGCGTACTCTCAAACTGCCATAATGAGTTTGATTGTTGTAGAATTTCCACTTGGTCTCTCTTGTAGTTGCTTAAGTTACGGGTTGAAGAATTTAAATTGGTTTCTTGATCCTATACTATTTCATGTTATCATTATTTATAATTCATATCATGTTTGGTTCATTTGAATTTCTTTGAATATATCATTGTCAAAACGCTCTTCAATGGCATCTGTTTCCATTTGATTTGTTTGGTATTCTAAGTGTCTTACATCATGTTTGATGCTGTTGTACTCCCTATAGTCATCAATTGGATAGGATGTAGATAATGTAGCTGTTGTTTCATTATTACTGCCTTTTCTTCTCCAAAAATAGCTCTACCTATGAGTTTATATATGATATTAGCAGTTATTATGATATCAGTATTTCACCCAAACGCATGCGCACCACAAATCAAATATGTTTATGATACTGAGGTATATGCTAGAGTTATCCACTATCACAAGACAGTTCTGATATATGGCATTACATGGTTAAATACATGTTTACAATATTGTGTTTGATTCTGATTGTGTACTTTTTTCAGGTGGTCAGGTTGATAGTGATGAAACTAGTCAATGTATCTACTCCATCAACCCAAGGTTGAAGCATTTCTCTGATTGGCTTCTGGACATTATTGCTACTGGAGATTTAGATGCTTTTTTCCCTGCTGCAACACGCGAGTATGCTCCATTAGTGGAAGAGGTGTGGAAGGATCCTGCTATTCAGGAAACATATAAAAGAAAAGATGAGCTTCATTTCCTCCCAGAGGTTGCCGAATACTTTTTAAGCCAGGTATTTCCATTACATTCATATTCATCTCATTTAATTTGTGTAGTAATACAAACTGCAGTGTTGCATAGATCTTACTGCTGGTATTCTATTAACTTTTTATTGATAAAAACAGAACCATGTTATCTTAATATCTGAGGTAACACAAGCTTGTGTATGTTGTATAAATTTTACTTTTGACATTGTATACATTGAAATTTGTCTTTATAATTCCTTTTCTTGACTCTGGGTGAGGGGAAGCATGGGCAGTCTGGACCAACACCAGTCCCTCTTGTCAAACCTATTCTTGTGTGAAATGTTGTGCATGCAGTTTTAAACTATGACATAAGAACAAGAAAGTTGAAGTAATTGAAGGGTTGCGAGTCACATCATCACCTAGGAATCTTTGTAGGTCTAAGTGGTGGAAGTTAGAATCAGTATTCTTACCTTGAGTGCTGTGTCAGCATGTTGAAGTTTTATTAATCCTAAAAGAAAAATCTTCAGGTCATAAGTTCTTGCATTATTTATGTATTAGTTTTCACAGTTATCAACATTAACATCAATACAATGAAAAATGTCCCACTTTGAATGAGGCTTAACAATCTGTTATAAGTCATGAACATATTCTTCCTTATATCACAAAATAGAACTTTTCTTTTGAAGTATTATGACATTCAGGGGATTGAGGATCTGACCTCTTAGACAAAGATGAGACCACCAAATACCAACTAGTTCATGCGCAGCCACCCTAAAACATTAGTATATTATAAAGGATGTTATTGGTTTTCCAGACAAGAACTTATGGTGCTTTAATGTCATTAAACCTAGTATGTCAAAGAGAACTGATGCATATGATTGTCGGAAGTGAAAGAATTCACCAACATTTTGTCTTTATTGCATGTTTTTTAAAACTCGAGCAGAATGAATGAATGAGGAACATTGAGAGAATTGCTACAATTAAGAATAACAACTAGAAGTGTTTTAGAATTTTTTTTTTTTTTTAGCATATAACTATTTTATGTATTCCCTCTTGCTTTCTTCTCTTAATATGCCATTCATTTTCATTAGAAATTAAAAAATAAAAATAAAAGAATGATAGCTAAAGCCAAAAATCTTGATCATTGAAGTCTGAACCACTAGCAAGTTGGAAACGAGGGAGATATGACGGATATAGGAGATGTTGGAGTTCCATGGGAGTTAGATTTAATTTGAATGCATCATCTATAGTTGCTGTGGCAGACAATATTTGTGTATGTAGGTTACATTTAAATAACAGGAAGGTTTTTCACTTTCCAAAACAAGAATTTGAATCTGCTGAACTAGTATTGAACATATTTGATTAGAACTGCAAATGGGATGATGTATATGATGTGAATCTTTGAGATATTATTCTTGGAATTTTTTGGATATTAATGAAATTACTATTGAAAAAGATGCATTAGTGTCAATTGTTTAAACAATGTGGTCTTATTCTTCCAGGCTGTTGAGGTATCTAGCAATGAGTATGAACCTTCAGAACGAGACATACTATATGCAGAAGGGGTCACTCAAGGAAATGGCTTGGCTTTCATAGAATTCTCTCTTGATGATCGAAGTCCAATGTCTGAAACCTATACAGAAAATCTGGAAGCTCCACCACCGCCGCTAACCAAGTAATGCTATCTTAGTGTTCTGTGTATGATCTTATATGAAGCTTCATATAAAGCTTTCCATTTGAAACTAGGGCCTCTTTTTTACTCCTCCCACCCAACGCGTGTCACTTGAGCTAAGACTCACCTGTATACACATTGTTTTCTTAGTTATTACTCAAACACAGAAGTACAAAAAAAAAAAAATTCAGGGCAATGACTCCATTACATTATATAATTCTCTTTTTTTCCCGTCACCAATAGATGTTTAACATGAAATCCTAGTTTTCTAAACTCCCTGTGTCTAATTTTACAGATACCAACTTATAAGAGTTAATGCCAAGGGGATGAATGAAGGGTGTAAGTGGGTGGAAATGTTTGAAGACGTGCGTGTGGTGGTGTTTTGCGTCGCTCTTAGTGATTATGATCAGATATGGGTTTCCCCAGACAGTAGTGGGAGCGGATCATTGCTTCAAAATAAGATAATACAAAGCAGGGAGCTATTTGAGACTATGGTCAGACACCCTTGCTTTAAAGATACTCCTTTTGTTTTGGTACTAAACAAGTATGATCTCTTTGAGGACAAGGTTAATCAGGTGCCTTTAAGTACTTGTGAATGGTTCTATGATTTTAGTCCAGTGAAGCCTCACCACAGTAACCAGTCACTGGCCCAGCAAGCTTACTTCTATGTTGCAATGAAGTTCAAAGACCTTTATACTTCTATCACGGATCGAAAGCTTTTCGTGTGGCAAGCTCGGGCAAGGGACCGTGTTACAGTTGATGAGGGCTTCAAGTACATAAGAGAGGTTCTCAAGTGGGATGAGGAGAAGGAGGCGAACTACTACGGCGGACCGGAGGATTCATTTTACAGTACAGATATGAGCTCCTCGCCTTATGTCAGGCAGGAGTGATGTCAAAAAGATCATATTTGTATTTGTTTTACAATTAAATTTTAGAGTGGGTCTACAGATGGAAATAAGATTGTGTATTTTACTTCTGTAAACATTTACATTGATATATTGAAAGGGGCTTTTAAGTTGGTTCCACTTCCACATTGTGCATGCAATGGGGTCTCTACTTTCTAGGTCTTATAAATCTCAGTGAGTGCTTCTGTAGCTTTTCTTGAACATTTTTTTTTAGGAGAAATGACAATTTTCTCTCCTACCCCACCTATCTATCTCATGAAGTCAGTGAAATTTGTACTTGTGACCTCTTTTGGTGTCTGTTATTCTAACCAACATCCACAACTCTTTGCTAGCATTCTTGAAATTAAAATATGCCTTGAAAGGATGAAAGAGTTATGCCCATGACTAGTCTAACCATATGCTATTTTGAAATCAATTTATAAGCTTTCATCTTATTCAAAACCATTTGAAGCGCTGACCACTACAATTTTTTGTTTGAGCAATATTTGAGTTATTTGGTGGATGTTTATGTCATCCTATTAGTTGTAAATGCATATATGCTACTGTGAATAGTTCACTACGCCAGAAAATGCTTCTTCTTTTTTTGGTCAGTCGCCAGAAAAGGCTTCACACGCTTCACATGTTGGTGAGTAGTTGAGAATTATGGTTTTCAGACTACTGAGTGTTTATGCAGATTGGTGCCCTAGGAATTAATCACTCTCTCTAGACTCTTGTTGGCTTAAAAGTATAAATTCTAAGCGTCATATATAGATCGATCAATAAACGAAAAATGGTGAAAAGAATAAAATTTCATCAATCATGTGACAGATGATTCAACTGTTTAACAATCCAATCAATTCCTTTACTTATCTTAGTGAGTACATTTTCCCTGTTAAAGGCTGCAACTTTGGCTCTTCTTGCTTTGCAGCTTCCTTTGGTGTACCATTGGCATGACTGGTAGCTTGTGATGAACTATATCCTCTAGAAGGTTGTGCATTATTGTTGGTGGCGGTGACAAATGAAGAAGCAATAGCTGCTGCTGGCTCATACTGCAAAGGCTTGCCATCCAACCGCCTCCCAGCTCCGGTAAAAGCGCTGAATTTAGGTTCCACAACTTGATCATCAGCTGATGCCACCTTGTTTATCGGAACAGATGCTGCATCAACAGGCTTTTTGGGTTCCTTAGAGTCAAGAGACGGTGCAAAGTCAACCTCACAGTCTCTGTCTGTAATGCCTATGGCATTAGAAGGCTTTGTTTCAATGACATCCATAGTACTTGTTTTCATATGGTAGCAAAAGAGTGTCCCCAGTTGTTAAACATGAAAAGCTCTTTAGTGCCATCTCCAACATAGCTTTTGGGTTGGGAATGTCTAAGAAGTCCTTTGTATGGGGCTGCAGCTTAACATGAGTGCCTTTCGGAGACTCTTATTTTGCAGCAGCACAAGGTCTCCCTCTTGCAAGTTCATATTCTGCATCATCCAATTAGGCATGTAAATGAAGCCCTCTTCTGCAGTGAACTCCCAAACCCCGCAATGAGAGACACGAGATTTCTCAGTCTCATTCTTGTCAGCATCAAAATAACATGGTCCTAGCTCAAACAACATTGGATAAGCCATCTGTAGAGATGAAAGGACGTCGAGGGCTGAGGGAGGCATTATGGTTTTACCACCACTCTCAATGTGTGCATGCTTTTCAGTCGAAGATGCAGGATAACATCAATACCTCTGCCAGAACGATGGCGTCTCATCGGAGACATAACTCTGCTCCGAGTGTGGATGTATCTCATCATTCCAACCATCACTCATGTCGAAGTCCGTAGAGTAATATGTACTCTGCTCGAAATCATTACCACCTGGGTATTCATTCAATAGCAAATCAATATCCATGGTAAGTATATAAGAACCGAGTCGCACTCAAAGATTAGATCGATGATCTCTCCCTGATAACTTGCCCTAACCCAAGACGTCTAGCTAGAACGATGAAAGTAGAATTAAGAATAAAAAATGTTGCGCCTCAGTTGCTATATGTAATGGTGCTTGGCTAAAGTAATCCTTTGGGAACTACCTTGCATTAAGAAACTTTAGGCACAAGGAAATCCTTTTCATACAATAATTGGAAACCCCAACATGTAAGCGAAAAAATATGGGCTAAACTCTAACCAAAACTCCTTTATGAATGAGGAGTATAGAACATGCACCTTTGAAACTAGCTAGAGCATTGTGAGCATTGCATCCATGTTTCTGAGCTCTGACAGTGGTGTCATCGCTGTGGTATTATTGGATAGATTAGATGTCCTTCACTTCTACAACTTAGTGGAGTAACAGGTTTGTATATCCAATTAGCAAAACTTTGGTGATTGCAGGTCCATGAGGGAAGTTCTACAATATATCAATATATCGATACATCAAGCAGATTTAGTTTAGTAAAGGTGTAGACTAGTTTGATATAGAAGTAGAGTAGTTCCAAACTAGTCTAGCAAAGCATGGAGTCGTCACATCTCAACTGAAAATAATAATAATAATAATAATAATAAAAAAAAAAAAAAAAACAACAACAACAACAACCTAACTAATAAGTCAACCTGTTGAAGTGGTGTTCCCTCCAACACACATTCTAGGGCTGTAAATAACAAGCTCAAGTTCAAGCTCAGCTGTAAGAGCAAAAAGCCAAGCTTGGCCTGAGCTCATATGTTCTGTTTTTATTACGAGACTACTCGACCTAGACTTGAGCACGGCTCGCATGTTCGTATTTTTGCTTTGGGTGAAGGATGTCATGAGTATTGGAATCACTTCCCTTATTCTCTAAACCCTAAATCCCAAGTGAGTTGATTGGAATCATTTCCCATACTATCTTACTCATTTATCGTCAGTAAAACGTCGGGAAAAGAAGAAAACCATGGAGCTGAAACACATTGATAGAGTTCAACAGGTTATCCTTTATTAATGGCCAGAAACTTAGCCTAGAACAATTTTCTCAATTTTCAAGATTGTTTATTACAGTTTCGCATGTATGAGGATCAGAGGATGTGCTTAAGAGTATAGAATAAGGCGATCCATCAGCTAGTAGCTGCATTTTTCATTGATGGACAACGTGGCAGCAATTTGAAAATTGTAGACTGATTGTACATTAGTGACAAACAATAACAAATGCACTTTCAAAGTGGAGGATCACACGTAAAGGTATCTAACTGCCGAACATACAGTTTCATAGCCATGCTAAAGGGTAAACAGCCGTCTTTCAATTTGAACACACATTACGGTATCTAAGAAAATTTCCGAACATAAAAGTTTCATAGCCATGCTAAAGGGTAAACAGCCGTCTTTCAATTTGATCACCATGTCTCTAGGCATGCTACTGTAGAATGGAATTAGTCCCAAGTGAAGTACATGAGGAAATGATTTCAAGAAAAAGCAACATACAAAAGTAGGTCTAGGTGCTCAAGCAAATGAGACTATGTGAAAGAGACATCACTCACGATGCAACCAAATCAGGTGTTTCGGCCTCGATAGATAACAAAGCAGTATGCACTTTATCCAACCAACCATCCAGCCGATCACGCACAGATTTGATCTGTGGAATTCCCAAAACTCTTGGTTGCACCCAAGAAACATGGACCGTCCCCTCAACTTGATCAATTATTCCCTCAATCAGATGAACCTGCAGTAAACATGTCCTCTAATATTAAATGAAATTTCTAACTAAAACACAATAAAATCAGGTATAATCTGTCCAAAAAGACGTCATTTGTTTCAGCAATATGAGATCCAGATACAAGTTAAGAAAGAAATGACTATAGTGTCATACACAAGCAAAGGTAAAAGAATCCACGTTATGGTTATTGACATGAGACAAATGCAAATCATAAGGCATACCTCCTAAATTGAAAAGAAAATGAATTCAAAATGACCAGAAACACTTTGAGCTACGAAATCTAATATAAACTTGTTTTTGATGATCATCCTTTTCCTACAAAAAGGTCAAGACTTGTAAAGATGGTCATGTTTCGTGTTAAGAGTGTTCAGGTCTTTGGCAGTTCACCAAGACCTGACATTGGTCACACATAAACAGTGACCATAATTACATTAAAGATTTTACCTCAGGTAAGAGATGGTTACGCAAAAAGTGATGTATGCTAAACTACCTTCAGACCAGCCCCACGTGTAAGGAATCAGCGACTCCAAGTAACGGGTTTCTTATAAAGTCAGGAATCCACTTGCACATTAAGTCTTTCTCCACATTCTTATAGATGAAATCTAAAATGCAACATATACACTACTAAAACATAGAGCTGCTATCTTATTTGGCACACAAACCCACGCAATCATGTTTCCATGTGATGGCCTATTGTCTCTACCCAACCATAGTTGTCAGTTGTGTAATTGGGTATTGTTCTTTCAAGTTAGGGAACTTAATTTCACAAATATATATAAATGTAAAGGACTATGTACAATAATATCTCATCTATATAACTACAGAAAAAATATATATATATAATTATTTTTAGTCATTTCCATGTCATGTTCTCGTCCTAAAATTTAGAAGATTGGAAATTAAACTAGTGTCAAGGCTCCTTAAGAATTAGGATATAGCCCGTCCTTGTAAGGAAACATGCAACCAAGATATAAGCATATAAGGTGTGCATGCCTAATTATCATGTCTCACATATGCTGAAGTGACTGACTGAATCATGATATTCCCCAGTTAAAACTCTGTCTCCCACTACATTAGCTTTGTTTTAAATGTGTAATGAAAACTATGGCATAAAACTCTTCATATGCATATTGGGGAGTGTGTGTGCACGTGTGAGCATTGTCGCCAAGTCTGACTTGGCAGAGGCTGTAGGACTCAAGTTTCCCTTCAAAGTGGGACTATTTTAATAAAGAACTCAAAAATGAAATGAATGCACTGTCCAAGTTTCAAGTATACAGGGACTCACAGAAAGGCTCTTCACAAGAAGATGCTCTACATCCTCGATCGAAAGTTTTGTACGCTCTGCAATGATACTCAAAGGTATAGTTCGATCTTCAGATGGCCGGCTGCAAGGAAGCACATACCAGTTTAGTTTTATAGTAATGCAGAACACAGAAAAATCCTTTCCGTCTTTTCTGTAGATTACAAGAAAAAAGACAATCTAGAGAGTACTAACCTGAAGATAATTTCCATCAAGCACAAAATGTTAATCTTTTCCAAAAGCTTCTTCTCGTTCTCAACTAATGCCGGTTGAGCACTCAGAGCAGCATTGTGCACACGGCATAACTCTTGATAACATCCTAAATCACCAGAGTTGAATGCTTGAAGAATATAGTAAAGCCACTCTACCTTAGTCCCTAGAAGACTCTTAATCTGCAGAGTTGTTCAAAAACAAAAACAAAAAAATTATTAAATAAAAGAAAATAGAACACTATAGAAGCATAAAATCCCTGGTTTGCAACAGTTATGTATCCATGTTATGTGCACGTATCATCATGGGTTCACGTACAGTTAATTTGGATAAGCCCCACCACTTCATAACTGTCTATAGTAATTCACATTCAACAGTAAATCTTTCAGACTAGGTTTTTTCCTTCTTTTTTTTTTTTTTAGAAAAGAAAACAGAAGGTACTAAACATGCAGTGTAAATGAAATTATCATTGACATCGTGCCTCACACTCTATCCATGCTAGGTTGAAAACGCATCTCTTAATTTCCAATAGAGTTCGAATATGATGCCACGGTATTGGGTGCAAAAATTTGCAAGTACAATAATGAAACCACCTTCATCTTTACAGGAAACTCTTAAAAGTAATGGAAATTTAAACCATAAGAAGCAAGATAATATGAAAGAAACAATAATCGGAAAATTTATTCTTACAATAGGATGGGCAAGTAGCTCTCCAAAGTTGTAGATGTTATCTCCCAGGAGCGCAGAAAGGGACAAATCAAATGCCAAATCCTATAACACCAAGAAAATGAAAGGTTAGAAATTCACAGCATGGAGATACAGAAGCAAAGTGTGTAAAACTCAGCAGTTAACTTAAGTGAACCATACAAGGATTAAGTTTTACCAATCAGCGAATCTGGACGCTAATTAAAATCATACAATACACATAAACCACATAAGGGATGCAAAGCAATCTTGAAAGAAATCTTTAATTGACATTTGATTGAAGATGGTCCACATTCCAGACTACAACTCCAACTCTACAAATGTTTCATTTACCGAAGTGACTGGATTTTCTCAACTAGCTTCTAGACTTTAAACAAATGATAATATATACATATATATAGGCATCCTCTTCTCCTTCTTCAACCTAAACTACAATGATTAAAATTCATATTCCAAGACTTAAAGAGTTCAAATCCATGGGCTAAACATCATTTCACATTTTAACCCTTCGCATCTCAATTCACCAACTCAAACTCTCAAAGTATTCATATTCCAAGACTTCAGAATTTAAATCCATAGGTTGGCATCTCACTTCACATTTTAGACCTTAGCATCTCACTTCACCAACTCAAACTCTCAAAGTATGGTTACCATCTTAGTGTATCCTTTTCATAGTGACCTTAGCATTAATATTTCAGTATTACAAACACATCAGTAGGTAAACAAAATGATCTTAGCTGTCATATATTCTATAGGACAATCATGTTTTCAAACATCTTTGAAGACTTGGGCATGCAGTACCTTTAATCTATAATACTCAAACATAAAACCAGATTAATGCAAGTTAAGAGCTAGTGATTTACCCAAACTAAGCACAAGGAGTTTCCATGAGAGTCTAAAAGATTAAGTGAACAGGAAAATTTAGATAAAACAACATATTTGAGAAAACTGAAGATACTTAGATTTAAGAAACCATTTCATCTAGGTGTCAACAAAAGATTAGAAGCTTCCCAATAATACAACCAACATAGTGACAGAATGTAACACCTAGGAAAACTGACGAAGAACATGGTTCATCTCCAAGAATATAAAACCTTACCAGCTTAAATGAATCTGAGAGAGACTCCACTGATGTGTATGCTAGATAAAGAAGAGCGCTTTTGTAGAACTCAGCAAATTCCTGGCGGAACTTATAGTATTGAGATGAAACCCAATAATAACTGGCATAAACAGATGGATCAATGTCAGTCATACTGTCCAGTGTGCTCTTTCCATCTTCTAGAAGCTTTTTGCACTCCTTCTGGTCTTGTTGCTCAAGTTTGAATATTGCTATTTGCATTTTGATGTAAAGGATTGGCTCCTCTATCCGTTGCTCTCTAGTGGCCTGAAGCTTCTCAATCACCCCTTCAAGGTAACTGATAGCAGCTTCTTTCTCTGGATACTGACGAGAGACAATAACTGCAAAGTGTGCAAGCTTCAGAAGGTTGATTTTAGTCTCGAAGTCTGTGATGAAATTGTGATATAACTGTATCAGAGCATCGCCAGCCTGATATAATGATAAGAAAACAAGTCAGGTACAGAAGAAAAATCTCCAGAACATAAAATTATTAAATTGCCAATTGCCAACTGGAAAGCCTTCCGCGTCAAGACGAGCAGAACTCAGAGACCCATGAATGTGCACACATGTCAATAGCAACAAAACCTTCCCTACCCTTTCAGTATCAAGCAATCATATATAAACTGATCCGCTCAAGAATTCAAAAATGTAAAATGCTTGGCAAGTGTGAGTAAATGACAAGAAAGAAGAAGATCTGCAATAATTGGCTTCATAGTTCTGATCAAAGTTACAGTTTCATCAAGTAACAAATAAAATGCAACCCTATTTCATTTAGACTTGCACATGTTTATAACTCAATGCAGTTCTGATTAGGCAAGTGTAACAATCAAACTCCTTATTACACACCCAGAACCTATTGCCATATGGTAATGTGGAAGACAAAAGGTATAAATGCAATCAATACTACCTAAGAAAGCATTCCTAATAGTGGCCGGATAGTTTCACTCATTTGCCCAACTACAATCAAAGAGTCCTGAAACTAATTTCCATTATTGGATCGGAGACAATTTCTGTCACATTTTTGTAACACTATGGTACAGTATCACATGGCAGACTCCTTCCCAAATCCATATCAAAGTTACACCGAGAACCGCAAGAGAAGTATACCACAGCACCAAACAGGACAGTTAATTCAATGAGATGGGCTCCCTTCTAATTGAACAACTTACTTCTAACACCTCCAAACCAACTAGTTTCATCCTTGGATTATGAAAGTAAAACTAGGATCCGAAAAATTGAAGGCTCCAAACAGAAAGAACTGTAGAACACATCAAATTCCCAGTTCATTGTGCCCCATTCATTCAAATTTCCCAAAAGAAACACAAACTTCCAGTAGGGTTTCACTTAACGGACGCCAAATCCAAAGCTTCCATACCTCACAATTCCGGCAACACCAAAGTCGATCTAAACCCGAAGCAGAAAACAAAACTAATTCCAACAAAAACCCATCTCACCATCCAAACACAAAAAACCCTAATTCAGCTCTAAAACCCCCCACACACATCAAGCGGCAACCCTATTCAATTTCCGAAACCCTAACCCGCCCCAAACTGCCTGCACACTCAAGCAACATAAAAAAAAAAGGCTAAAAATTGAGCTGGAGAAACAGACCTGAAACACGGCGAGAGCAACAAACTGCTCGAGCTTGAGAGTGAGCTGGTGCCATAGCTTCTTCTGGTACAGATCTGCCAGCGAATTGTACCACTCGGCGAGCTCCGGGTGCGCGTTGCGCGAAGATTCTAGGTATTGCAGAGCGGCCATGGCTGAATCAGAGAGAGAGAGAGTTCGCTGCTGGTAGGCCTTGTTTGGTTTTTCTATTTATACTGCGCTCCGATTAACTTATTAACTTGTTCGGAAAGAAAAGAATTCTGGAAAATCTTAATTTGGGCTTTTTTATTGACTTACTATCACCGCCGGCATAACAGATCGGATCGGGTCGGGTCGAGATAGGTTTTGTAAAATTGAGTTGGTGGATGGGAATAGACATAACGATCGAATTATAATATAAGTGTTTTTAGAGTTGGACTAATCTGACATTATGGAGATCAAAAAGTAATGATTTAGTCCTCTTAAACGGGGCGTAATGAACTATTACTGAAACATACCGTCCGTTATAGATACATAGATAAATACATGCTATCAAAGATAGAACGAACATAAAAGAAAAATGAAAAGAATTTGCGCCTTAACTCTTCCATTTTCATTTCTATTGAAATTACAACCTTTCCTAACTTCGCTGTTTACCTACCTCCTTATAACATCTTAAATCTTGTTTAGGTCTATAGGGCCTAAACCTCTACTAAGGAAATACAATTAATTATGGAGAGTGAAATTTGCACACCCTTTCATTTTTTTAATAATATTTCATCTCACATTTGTTTACACTTCCTAAAATGTCCTCAAGGTCAGAGTTTCCTTCTTCTTCTTCTTTTTTTCTCTCTTTTTAGGTCCTCTCTCTCTCTCTCTCTCTCTCTCTACGATCTGATCATAACTCATGCCCTACAGTGGCCATCGCTCACCGTTGAGTGGTTGTCGAACCGGGAAGAGCCGTCGGGGAATGACTACTTGGTGCAGAAGATGATATTGGGGACGCACACCTCAGAAAAGGAGCCCAATTATCTTATGCTCACGTAGGTACAGCTGTCGTTGGAGGACATGGAGAACGATGCTCGTAATTACGATGATGATCGTGTGGAGGCTGGAGGTTTTGGTTGCACTAATGGCAAGGTAGGTTTTGTTTTTGCGATTTGAAGTTGTTTAATTTTGGCGAAAGGCTAGAGATTTGAGATTTTAAGGGTTTTGGTGTGCTGGGTTAGGTTGAGAAAGATTTTGAATTTTTGAGGAGGAAGCATTGGAATGTCAATCAAGTTGTGATATTTGAACAGTTTGAAAGAAATTCGACCGATGTCGTCCCCGCTGACGCTCTGGTCTACATTTTTCCGATCTCTGAAGCTCCGGCTTGAAGCTTCTGATGCTTGAAGTCAGCAAGTTTGGTTCTGCAAGATCGATCGTCTTCGAGTTACTTAGAATCCGATTTCTACCAAAATCAGGTCTGGGTTGAATTTCCGATCTCTACCGGAAGATTCATGGAGGATTGTAAAATGGGGTCTGGGTCTTGGATACGTCGAATTAGCCTAAATCGACGCTGTTTACGCCGCCCTCGGATCCCTAGGCTACAAGAAGCTTCCAGTTCACATCTCCGAGGCCCCTGATAGGTCTCTGTTCTTTAACCTCACAGCTAAAAGAGGAACCCAGCTTGGGCTCGTACATGGAGAACAAAGAGAGAAGATTGTCGTGGTTTTGGGGAGAGAAAGAGAGAGAGAGAGAGAGACAGAGAGAGAGAGAGACAGAGAGAGAGAGAGAGAGAGACAGAGACAGAGACAGAGACAGAGACAGAGAGAGAGAGAGAGAGACAGAGAGAGAGACAGAGACAGAGACAGAGAGAGAGAGACAGAGACAGAGACAGAGAGAGAGAGACAGAGAGACAGAGAGAGAGAGAGACAGAGAGACAGAGAGAGGACCCAAAAAAAAAATTCTGACTTTGAGGGTATTTTAGGAAGTGTAAAAAGATGTGAGATGAAATATTATTAAAAAAAAAAATGAAAGGGTGTGCAATTTGTAATTATGGGTGTGCAAATTTCACCCCCCTTAATTATAAGTCCAATTCCAGCTTGCACAATAAGCGAATCCTCTCTTGGAAGTGAATGGTTTTTGCGGATTACGCTATCCTTGATTGGTGCTGTGGATTTTATTCCTGGATCCGGTCTAGATAGAGTAGCCGGAAAAGCTTGTCTTTTGGACAATCAAGTTGGAAGAGCGGTGGCAGCAGTGACCATCGGCAGCTGGGAGTTCTATGCAGGCTGGAGTGATCTAAGGCAGACTGTGGAGTTTCGATGCAGGCGGCGATCGATTACAGACGATGGTCTGTGGCAGATGGCGGCTCTATGCAGGCGTGGCTCCGATGCAGACGGTGGTGTCTGCAGGTGGTGGCGACTCGAGGCAAGTGATGGCAAATTTGGGCTGGGCTTGACTGGTTGGCTGTGATCTCATTGCTATTTGGGCTTGGGCCTGAGCTCACTTTTGGGCCCTACCCAAGTTGAGTTTTTAGTTCATGTTTTTGGTTTTTTATGTTGGTCAGTTATGTTGCGCTTTATGCAAGCAATAAGTCCCTACAGTAGTTGTGTAGGGCTAGTCGGGCTTTATGTCCATGTGTGCACTTTAAGTGTCTTGTCTGCTCTAGGTAGGCAGCGAGTTCTTTGCTTCGTCAAATGGTCGCCACCGCCTAGTGGCAGGGTGAGACTAAGTGTTGCCGGATCTATTCTCCGGCGGCAACATAGTAGGAAAGTTGTGCTAAAGCTGGTAATTATGCTACGTTGTAATCGGGTTACATATCGAGTTATCTTTCCATTATGTCACCGCTATGTTAAAGCAAATAGAGTCGCCAGTAGAGCGCTCTTTGCTAGTTAGTGCCTAGTTGAATATAGTTATTTGCTAGAGACTCGTGATAATATTTCAGGATGTTCTCTATGTTAGCGTGAGTCATGGCTTAACGTTAGGAATAGAATATATTGTAATTATTTCGTAGTTAGTACTTACCTGTTGTATTTATGTAATCTTCTTTATATACCTCCACTGTGAGATGAATCAAATATCAGAAAATTCATTCTCAACCTTGTTCTATTTGACTTGGTATCAGAGCAAAGATCTGAGAGGACTTTATCTCTTTAGTTGTCCAATTTTTCCTCAATCCGAGGAATTGATACAAAACCAAACTCCTTTGTTAGGGTTGTTTTTGTCGTTCTCTAGCTTTAATCCAAGACTGGTCTTCGTCTCTTTTTGGAGACAGACCTTTGTCAAGTCAAACCGGGTCTACATCACTTCATCGCTCATCCAGACTGCCGTCGCTCTTCTCTACCCTGCCCAGATCGACTTCGCGTCCGTTTCTGTCCAGAAACGTCGTCGCTGCCCAGATCGACGCCGCTCCTGCTTCTGTCTGACGAGCGTTCGAGAACGACCCAGTCCGATCATCCCTTCAGTCTGATCGATCCTTGAGCCTCAGCCTCGTTCCTTCAGTCCGACCGATCCTCCAGTCTCCAGCCTCGTGTCTTGTTCCTGGCGTCGTCCCTTGATCACATACCAGACCGACACCGGCTCTCTCTTTCCTACCTGCTTCCTCTGTTCAAGACCGAAGTCGCCCTTGATCCTCAGATCGCCAAACTTCTTCAGTTCGCCTTTCCCGACCGTGCTCCAGTCCACGATTGTGCCCTCGACTCAGTCCGGCGTTGCAAGTAAGGCCCGCTTCCGGTCGCTCCCCTCAGACCAGCCAAAGTCGAGCAACTCGGTCAGCCGAGTCAACCCGCCTTACTCGGTCAATCCCAACAGGTTAACAAAACAAAACAAAAAAAACCGCTGCAATTGTTGGAATTTCCTATCTTTTTCTGCTGCATACTCTGTGATTTTTGCTACTGTATTGTTGTGATGGGTGGTGATAAAAGTGAAGGTCAGGGTTCTAAGGCCAATGAAGTTCAAAAAGTTGAGGTCTCTGTCAAGAGCTCAGAAGGTGGTTCTTTTGGAGGTACCAAACTTACTGGTACCAATTTGAGAACATGGAAGAAGATTATGTCCGTTTATCTTCGTGGGATACACAAAATGGGGCATGTGACAGGAAAAATCAAGGTTCCTAGTGAAGATGATGTGGAGGCCTATGCTAAGTGGGAAGATGATGATAGGTTTGTAATGTCTATTTTATTTAGAGTCATGACTGATGATGTGCTACAGATGGTAGAGGAATGTGAAACTGCTGAGGCGATATGGAAGACGTTGGGAGATCTCTATACAAATGAGTCTGATTTTATCCAGGTTCACGAATTGATGTGCAAAGCTGCAGGAATGCAACAGAATGGGCAACCAGTGTCAGTGTTTTTTACCAAATTGAAGAATGTATGGGCTGAGATTGATCAGAACCGTCCTTGCAAGATCAAGAATCAGGAGGATATTGCATGGTACCAGAAAGAGAAGGAACTTGAGCTGGTTCATGCATTCTTGAGAGGACTTGATGCGAAACATAATAGTGCCAAGGGAGAGTTGCTCAGAATGCCAGACCCTCCTAGCCTGACCACAGCATTTACATATATACGTAAGGATGAATCTCAACAGGAAAGTCTCAAACAAGCACAAGTTGAAGTTTCTAGCCTAGCCATTCAAGCACCAGCACCCTTACTCCAGCAGCAGCACTCGGTCCCACTTCATCAACAGGGACCTCCACCAGGTTTTGCCCACCGCCCTCTTCCTTAGTGTTCTTATTGCAATGATATTGGGCATGTTCGAGAGACTTGTTGGAAACTGCACCCTCATCTTAAACCTAAAAAGCAAGGTTATCGTCCTAAGGCGAAAGCAGCTACTGTTCAATTGGTTCAAGAACCAGATTTCTATGGAGTGGCTGGATAGGATCATCATACGGCAGGTGGGGCTATTCCTACAGCCTCTATAGCTGGTCGTGGTAAGATTGGTATGGCTTTAAAGGTTTCTAACTTTGTTGGTTCTGATACATGGATTATTGATTCTGGTGCCTCTGACCATATGACTTATGATAAATCATATTTTACTGAATTGTCTTCCTCACCAGTGTCCTATGTCACCAATGCCAATGGTGAGGCTTTTCCTGTGTTAGGGTCAGGGTCAGTGCGTATTACTCCCACTTTAGAACTTCATAATGTGTTATATGTGCCTGACTTGTCTCATCACTTGATATCTATTCCACAGTTGAATACTGAGTCTAAATGCTCCGTAACCTTTTATCCTATGTATGTACTTTTTCAGGATCTTCTCACCAGGGAGTTAATCGGTCGGGGGTATCTGAGGGGCAGGTTGTTCCATCTGGATCAGACATACGTAGGGGAGAAACCAGGAGCACAGTCCCGCGCCGCTTTGCTTCTAATTCTGATAAGCTAAGTGAAATTTGGCTGTGGCATCGTCGTTTAGGGCATCCATCTTTTAGTCTTATGAGAAAAACCATGCCTACTCTGTTTATTGGTGTGGATGAGTCTGCCTTACATTGTGAAACATGTGTCTTGGCCAAAAGTCATCGTGCTACTTATTCTCTTAGTATTTCTAATAAAAGTGTTATTCCTTTTGAGTTGATTCATTCTGATGTTTAGGGACCTTCTAGAGAACCCACTGTGTTCGGTATGAGATATTTTGTGTTGTTTATTGATGATTGTACAAGATTGTCATGGGTTGCTCTTCTTAAAACCAAAGATGAAGTCTTTCCAGCTTTTCAAACTTTTCGTACTCTTGTTCAAACACAATACCATAGCACCATTAAAGTCCTTCGTTCTGACAATGGGGGAGAATATGTTAATCATGTTTTCCAAGAGTTTTTCAAAACCCATGGGATTGTTCACCAAACCACATGTCCACAAACACCAGAGCAAAATGGAGTGTCTGAAAGGAAAAACCGTCATTTACTTGATATGGCTCGTGCCCTTCTCTTTAGTGCTCATATGCCTAAGTATCTTTGGGGCGATGCTATTCATGCTTCCTCCCATCTTATCAATCGTCTTCCTTCTAGTGTCCTTCAGGGCAGAATTCCATTTGAGGTTCTTGCATCTCATGTTTCCTTACCTTCATTTCATAATCTTCCAGCTCGTATCTTTGGTTGTGTTGTTTTTGTCCATGTTCCTAAAAACCAGCGGTCTAAGTTGGATGCCCGAGCTCCTAAGTGTGTGTTTGTGGGCTATGGAGGTTATTAGAAAGGGTACAAGTGTTATCATCCACCAACCAGAATATACTATGTCACTATGGATGTTACTTTCTTTGAGGACATGAGTTATTTTTCCTCCTTAGATACAACTCTTCAGGGGGATAATTCATATTTTGAAGAGTTGTATCATGGAGAGGGGGAGGAATCAGAAAGCAGAGAAGCAGGAGGTATTTTGACGGAGAGCATTAGCTCATCACCTTCAGAAGCATAAGCTCCAGACATCCAGACATCAGTTTCAACCATTGAAAATGCAGTTGAAGACACAACTGCCCATCCTGCCATCACTTCTACCCCTGACCCACAGCTTCCTGGTACTGAAGATCACCCATTTGAGGTATGTCCACCCACTGGTACTGGCAATAGTGAGTCTAATGTTGAGCAATATGTATTACCAAATAGGACCACTCGAGGTCAATCAGCCAAAAGATATGAACCTACTCTTACTGCCAAATCAAAATACCCAGTAGCCAATTATATGTCCACTAGGAGGTTGTCTAAGTCATATGAATCATTTGTGAATCAAATATCTGCTGTATCAGTACCTAACAGAGTGCATGATGCATTGGGGGATCCAAAGTGGAGGAAGAGATGGAGGCGTTGCAGAAGAACAATACTTGGCAACTTGTGCCTCCACCACAAGGCAAGAAGGCTGTAGGTTGTCGTTGGGTGTTTACTGTGAAACATAATGCAGATGGATCAGTGAATCGGTACAAAGCACGCCTTGTAGCAAAGGGGTTTACTCAGACGTATGGTATAGACTACGATGAAACGTTTGCTCCTGTTGCCAAGATGAACACTATTCGGGTTCTGCTCTCGTTTGCTGCTAGTTTAAACTGGCCACTCCGACAGTTTGATGTCAAAAATGCATTTCTTCATGGAGAGTTAGCCGAGGAAGTGTACATGAGCCTTCCACCTGGGTATGTAGTTGCTTCTCCTGGTGATTTTGTATGCAAATTGAGAAAGTCTCTGTATGGTCTCAAACAGTCTCCTCGTGCTTGGTTTGGGAGATTTTCACAGTTCATGCGGAAGGTTGGTTATAAACAGAGCAACTCAGATCATACCTTGTTTCTCAAGCATCAACAAGGGAAGGTAACAGCTCTAATTATGTATGTGGATGATATGGTAATCACTGGCAATGATACTGTTGAGATGGATAGACTGCAGAGACAGCTAGCCTCTGAGTTCGAGATGAAGGACTTAGGTGAACTTAAGTACTTCTTAGGAATTGAGGTAGCCAGGGGGAGAGAAGGGATCTACCTGTGCCAGAGGAAGTACGTTCTTGACTTGTTAACAGAGACAGGCTTGTTGGATTGCAGACCTATTGATACTCCTATTGAGCAGAATCATTGTTTAGCTGAGTATCCAGATCAGGTACCTACTGATCGAGCTTGCTATCAGAGGTTAGTTGGGCGCTTGATTTATTTGGCTCATACTAGACCAGATGTTGCATATGCAGTAAGTGTGGTGAGTCAGTTCATGCATAACCCAAGTGAAAGTCACATGGATGCTGTTATGAGAATTTTAAAGTACCTGAAGTCAGCTCCAGGAAGGGGAGTATTGTTTTCTAAACACAACAACATCCTTGAGGTTTGTGGCTTTACAGATGCAGATTGGGCTGGAAATATTACAGACAGGAAGTCAACATCAGGTTACTTTACCTTTGTGGGAGGTAATTTGGTTACATGGAATAGTAAGAAACAGAAAGTTGTGGCACGATCTAGTGCTGAGGCCGAGTATAGAGGTATGGCTCACGGAGTGTGTGAATTGTTGTGGCTGAGAAATTTGTTACGTGCTCTGGGTTTTAAACTCAAAAGTACTATGCAGTTGTATTGTGACAACAAGGTAGCCATTGACATATCACAGAATCCAGTACAACATGATCCTACTAAGCATGTGGAGGTTGATCGTCACTTTATAAAGGAGAAGCTAGATGCGTGCCAAAATTATTAGCTTTCCTTTTGTTCCGACTGAAGAGCAACTTGCAGATATACTTACCAAAGGAGTTTCCAGGAAGGCGTTTTATGACTCACTAACCAAGTTGGGCATGGTTGATGTGTATGCGCCAACTTAAGGGGGAGTGTTAGCGTGAGTCATGGCTTAACGTTAGGAATAGAATATATTGTAATTATTTCGTAGTTAGTACTTACCTGTTGTATTTCTGTAATCTTCTTTATATACCTCCACTGTGAGATGAATCAAATATCAGAAAATTCATTCTCAACCTTGTTCTATTTGACTCTCTAGATACTTATTGTAATCAGGGGTTTAGGCTCAATGTCCCCCCCCCCTTGTATTCGACAGTTTCATTAATCAAGGCTTGAGGGCAGCCGCACTAGCCCTTTATTCAAAAAAAAAAAAAAACTCTATGCTTCTAGGGTGCGTTTGGATAAGAAAATTATAAAATTTGTAGAAATTTATAAATGATAAAATCTTTAATTCCATCAATCTAAAATTTCATTAATTGCAATTTCTGTTGTTTGGTTGTATCTATTTAGGATTTGCAATGTGTAATAAATTAAGAAAGTTTAAAACAAATAAAAAAATAGAAAAAACCTCATTTTGGAAATAAACATTGAATACTACAAAGGAATTCGTAAATGACACATATTTTGGTGGAAATTGAAGTGAGGAATTTAAATAATGAATTCCTTCATTTTTTTCCACAGAGAAATTTAAAATTTCCAATCTGATAATGCCAAACGACGGAATTGGGTTTTAGGAATTATGAAATCTTCACTTTCAATTAAATTTCATCATTTTTTTCCCTCATCCAAACACACTCCTAGAGAAAAATCAACAAATAACACCCTACTCGCCTAAGCATGCAATGATGGTACAAACAGAACATCCTAACAAACAAATATAAGCAACTCCTTATTCATGACACGCTTAAAATACTTATATTGCATTGTTAATAGAAAATGTCACAACTATTAAGATGATTGTAATCACTTTTATTGTTGGTAAGTGCAATTCGAAATAGTTTTGGACATTTATATACTAGTGTTAATTTATGTTTAAAAGACAAAAAAAAAAATATTATATTCATATATACATACAAATAATGTTTGTTTTTCTCATTCAATTTATTTTCAACATATATTTTTCCTTTTGCCATTTGAACATACAGTATATTTCATTTTATATTTGTTTGCAAATTAGACCAAACCTCTATATGGAATGGATGGATCTAGAGATTTTTTTATCACCTCATACAAAGAACCTGACACTCTAGTAGGTGAGGGTTGTATAAGCTGGATGCACCAAACCCTAATTCCAAATAAAACTGAATCCATTCTACCAGACTAGAACCCTGTAATGCTACTATAAATATGTGCTATAGAATTCTTGAATTGTATAGATGTTTAGAAATTTGCAGTCTTACTAAGTAGGCTTTTTGTTTCAAATTAAAGTGTTGAAATTAGAAGGTTTCTCTAGCCTTTGAAGAAGAAGAGATAGATGGTGATGGTACTATAATGCTTGACCTAGACTTCAATAAAATCGAATCAATGATCTACCAGATGTTCATATATCCAAAAGAGTTGAGGTATTATTTGTAAAACCACTCATAGTTATATTCAGTTTTACTTATGGATGCAATGTTTATTGTTATGTATTCATTTATAAAAATCTAATTGTTCTTTTTTTTTTCCTCTAAGATTTTGAATTGCTTGGGCATTATTATTTTTTTTGTTACCTCTGCTTGACATGCAATCTATCCCTCTAAAAAGATGATTTCACTAATATTTTCCTCTTTGTATTATGTTTTCATTTTTGTATGTTACGAATTTATCAACGTCTACATTAAACTAAACTCAGAGTCGGGTGCCAATATATAACTTTTGTAATCTATTACCATCTCTTATAATTTGTATATTAATAAATTGCATATGGAAGATTGTTGTTGCTTTTTTCTTCTATTTTTTAATTTATTCCATAGTAATATCAAGTTACTTAAAAATTGTTGTATCTCTGTTCAGGGGCCAAATTAAATTCCATATCCATCCCCTTGTTTCCCCCTGAGGTTACTGTATGTATCCAATTCAGAACTCCTGTCTCCAAGTAAGGCATTCATAAAGTGGGAACTCCCAGTACCTTGATCTAGTGTAGGCCAGGATTTATTTTACACTGAGGTCAAGCAGTATTTCCAATGTCTTGATCATACATGATTTGTATTGATTTTCCTTGGCTTGGACCATCAGATAGATTTATAGTGTCACATGTCAATACCATTTCCATATTGGGAGCTTCTTCTACATATTTTTATAACTTTCGACCAACAATTATATTAGCATTTGGCCTGAGATCTTTAACAAACTTCAGCAGGCTTTTTGTGTATCCAATACTATTCTGCCTACTCTACAAAACCAAGAAAGTACTCAATATGAAAATACATACATATGAAATTAATGAATACATGAGGCCTTAAAAACTCATCCCATTTCAGTTACAGACTTTTAATTGGTTGGTGTGACTTGGTGGTTTGGTGCCCAAAGAAGATTGAGGAAAAAAGATAAAGGGACCAAAATATTTATGAAAGTCTGCCATGTGTTGTATACAAATCTCAGCTTGACAACTATTATTAATCAGTGAAATAAATGATTCCATTCTTGTATTGGCTTAATGCATGTTTGCACTGATAACTGTTTTGATAATTATTACTCAATTATTGTTTCTTAGTGTGAACATTTATTAGTGTTTCTATATACTAATTGCAGTGATGAAACTTGATACACAAATCGACTAAGTATACATATAGAAGACCCTAAAAGACCCACTTTATGTTAAATTCTTACAAGAAATAGGAACGTACATTGTTCTTCCTTTTAGTGTTAGATTTAGTTGTTTTCGTATTAGATTATGACTTACTATTATCTATAAACACAACATTAGATTATAAGTTAAATTGCACATTTAGTTTGTTCATCTAGAAGAAGATTTTTCAAACACGAAGAACAATGATTCATGTTTCATGGTAAACATGCTTAATCATTTATTCTTTCTTTCCACATTTAAAAAAAAAAAATCAAAGTAGTTATGGAAGTGCTTACCTTTTTCCTAACATCTTGGTCCTTATCATAACAACCATTAACTGAGTCCATGAATGTGCAAAGTAGGGGACAAATGGAAGATAATTCAAAATAAATATAATTATGCATAAAATTATGCCACCCTTGAAAATAAATCCAAGATTGGTTGTCCTCAACATTAGCTCCACAGTTTTGTCTGCAACATTTTGTTTCCGATGCATTCTCCAAAGATATGAAGGGACTGGAAGGGGGGTCCAAGATCCCACCTAATTGTTTTGAAAAATTTCCTTTTATAAATTTTTATATGATAATTATATATTTAATACATATTATTTTTGTTAAATTTCCTTCAATTTTTTTTAATAGAAATTGATATCATTAGAATCAATAGCCAAAAAAAATGCCAAAGTCTACAAACTCTCAAACAAGAAACCCGGTTAATATACATCGGTACAACCTATCTAAGAAGCTGCAAACAATTAAGTTCTAAAAAAGTGCTCACATTACGCAAGCCTACACAAGAACGGATCACCTCATCTTCTAAGGAAAGGAAATCATTCTACTAGCCTCTGCCTGCCAATCACGCAATTGTGGTACAGGCAAACAACTAGAAACGTCTTAGAATAGAAGCTTTCCACCCTCGCACAGGCTTGCACCCCTATGAAATATGATTTTAAGCAATCACAAGCTCCTTTCCTTTCAGATTAGAGCTTGTACCTTCACTGCATTGTTCAACTTGGCCAATAGATTATGTTTGGCTTTCTTCTTGTTCTCCACAGTACCGGACAGTTTCGAAGGCTTCTTCTTGTCAGCAGTACCATATGGGAGCTTGTTCTTGCTTCCCACATGTCTTCCCCTCTTCTTTTTTGCAGTGTCATTCGTCTCCTGGCTCATAGAACCAAGCCCATATCAATCAAGTCCAAGTTTCGCTTGGCCACCTCTAAACTCAACTTCAGTTTCTTTGGAGAAACTGTAACCTCAGCCTCCACCCTATCCTTTGGTTTCCCAACTACACTTGCAGCCATGGGATCCGAGCCATCAATCTCTCTGATAGTAACTTTCCGGCGTGGTTTTTGCACAAGATAGGCGGGGTTATGCAGCAAGGATTCTGGTAAAGCATTGGGAACTTGTGTTCTGAAAATTAGGGTTTGGCCATTGACCAAAACCCTAGATTGAAAAACAGAGTTGACTCTACTATGCTAGCAGAACCTGACCCAGCCCCCATCTGCATCGATGCCTGTGTTAGCTGCAGCCCAGCCCCCATCTGCATCGCCGCCGGTTCACCCAACACCTTGTGTTCTGTTGTCACTTCATTCTCATCCAAAGCCGGCCCAGAACACGACAACCCTACATGAGTGATGAAACCACAAACCCCACAGCGGCCAAACAATTTATCATAGCGAAACTTGCAGAGATACTCCACCATATCCTCCACCCAATACCATCGCTGAAATGAAAGAGGTCGAGAGAAAGGGATCTCAACCCAGATCCGATACTTACCCACTTTCTTGGCTTGTTTATCAATATCTTGGAAGTCACCAAGAGTAAACCTGATCATCATCATAATTCGCTCCAATGGGAATGCAGGAGGGATATTCTGCAACGTGATCTAATATGATGCCTTCACCAGCGGCACCGTCTCCACCGAAACCACTCCATCATACTCAGCCAAAGCCACAGGGGCTCTGTTGAAACCCCATGACACCCCCTTCCAAACTATAAGCCGGTCCGCAGGATCTGAGAAGGTAAAAAGCACACGTTAACATACCCAAAAACGATCTAACCTTGAACTCCCTAGTTGTGAGAAGTTTTCCAACCATAAAAATATCTGATTGCCTCAAACCCTTACCTTGTGACGGACGTAGACCCACTTGTCTCTTCCCCTCGGCGATTGCAAGAGAGGAGGCGAGACGCGCGGCCATGGCATCAACAGAACTCATAGTGAAGCAATTGAAAGTTGCACAGAAAGCCAAAACCCTAACCCTAGAGACGAGAGAGAGAGAGAAGCGGCTGCTATCTTGACTAAATACGTACAGAATACTTGTCATGTTTGTTATGTTAAATTTCCTTCTACATTTCACTTTTCTTTAAATAAGCATAATAAATACTATATTTATTAGGCTTATTTAATTATTTTTTCATTAAATTGCTTTAAAAGATTATGATAATTATTGCTAAATTATATAATGATGAACTCTTTTTAGAATTTGATTTTAATTTTAGACTGCATTTTCTATTTTAAACTTCTTTTGACTTTTGATTCTTATATATTTATAAATTAATTTTAATAGTTAATACAAAATAAATATAGTTAAGAGATACAATATTTTTCTTCTTTTTATCATTTACTCTAATTTTTGTTGTATACAACAACGAAAAAAAATTTAGAAGCCCTACCTAATATAAAATCTTGGCTCCACCACTGATTTAAAAGTAAGCATATTAAATCACATGAACTAGTGTTTTTGCAAAAAACTCCAAATCAGTTAGAAAAAGTATTACTATTTTCAACGCATTATCTAAAGGGTAAAAAAACAACTCTCTTTCTCTCGAGAAACTCTAAAGTAGCGGCGGCTAACCTATCCGGCTGGGAGATCAATCTCATCCGGTGGTGCCTCGACATCAGGACAGGCCTATGGCCACACTGACATTTTGCGGTTTGCTGCCTGACGGGTATTAGATGCTATTGCTTGGTGAGTTTTACGGGGAGTTGTTTGGGTTGGAGTGATGGACAAACTGAATTGGGGACAGGTTTCAGTGGGTTGTCTTTGAGACGCAGTGGTCGTAGTGTATGGAGGCGGTTCGTGGTAGTGCTGATTCGTTGTGGTGGCATTTTCGTGGTGATGCGGTTTAGTGCCGGCATCGTTTGTGGTGTTGTGCGGCGCTAGACCATGGAAGCACGGAACTGAGGTGATGCGGATCGTGGAAGGGTGGGCTGTGGCAGCGCCAAGACAATGTCGGCTTGGATGATGCGGATCGTGAGTGGCGAGCTCGAGGTGGCGCAAGTCGTGCTGGAGTGGATCGGTGCGACCTCGGCTTGAGCGAGTGATGACTGGGTGTAGAGATGGCCATTGGGTCTGGGCCTGATTTGTTTTGTTGGACTTGGACCTGGACTTCTTTCTCTTGGAGCTCATTGGGCTTCTAATTAGTTAGGTTTTTTTCTCTAAATAATTCCCTACTTTGTTAGGGAGCTATGTTTCTAGGTTTTTAGTGAGCATCATCGAGTCTTGTTTACTCTGCCTATTTACTATGTAATAGTTAATAGTCTATGGCTCCCTGTATGAGCATAGGACCGTCAAATGATTGGACCTAATCTATTATCATTGTGCTACTACCACAAACTCTTTATCGACCCATTGATGGTAGAGGAAGGATATGTAATGGTCCTTTCTGGCCTGAGTTTTAATATATATCAACATGATATTCTTAAAAAAAAAATGCATTATCTAAAGTTTTCTTATTTTGTTTGAAATTATTCCTAAAAGATATTTTTTTTAGGGCATCAACAGCTGAGTAATATAACAACTAGTCTTCCGTGAGTCGAACTCGTGACACTCACTTGCAAAGGAGATTTGTAATGCTGAGTCGAACTTATGACCACTCAACAGCTGAGTAATATAACAACTAGTCTTCCGTGAATCGAATAACAGCTGTGCTATTTGTAATGATGTTTCTTCTTAATTGAGTTATCTTTCCGGTATGTCACCGCAATGTCAAAGCAAATGGAATACCCATTTGTACACTCTTTGCTAATTGGTGCTTGTTAGAATACATAGTTTATGTGGAGAGTCTTGGTATTATTTCAGGATGTTCTCTATAGGCTTATTGTAATCTAGGGTTCAGGCTCTACGTCTCCCCTCTGTATTCTGCAATTTCATTAATCAAGTCTTGAGGGTAGCCGTACTAGCTCCTGTAAAAAATAATAATAATAATAATAAGGTCCTCTTTATAATAAGATAAGTTCTCATTTAAGTAATTAATTAAGTCCTAAAAGTGGTAATCATAGCAGGTTCTCATTTGAGTAATTAAATCCTTAAAATAGTAATTGTATATATGTCATAAGTTAACATATTGTAGAATTTCCCCAATGGTAAGACTCATATTATGCATATCAAGATTTGAACAATCCACAGCCAGACTAAGTCGAAGGTTTTTTTTAGGAACACTCAATCACTTCTTCTCGAAGCTGACGCTAACTAGAAATATCACTAGGAGAATCATTTGAAGATTCAAGCTCCCTGATCACAAGATTTATCTTCGGCTTTGGGACCCCAAAGGAGCGACCATCCAAAGTAGTTGATGCCAATGAAGATGGGATGATCGACTGAATCTGGGCTTTAAAAACAAGCTTAGGACCCAGAATTAGGGATTGTACAGAAGCATCCTCTACAACATCTTCAACCCTAGTAGGGTTTACTTAAGATTCAAATGCAATGGTTTGGGACACATGAACTTGGCCTAGTCTGGAACTCTTGCGGAATCGCCATTACAGAACATGCAGCTTGATGTGAGTGACAAACCCACAATTCAAGCACTACCCTACCAGGTTCTCGAAGAAGAAGACAAAGTCTAGTGCGATTCCATCCTCCGCTACTAAGTCTGAGTGACAAACCCACAATTCAAGCACTACCCTACCAGGTTCTGGAAGAAGAAGACAAAGTCTAGTGCGATTCCATCCTCCGCTACTAAGTCTTGGTGATGGGATGGGTTTTGTAAAATTGGGTTTGTGGTTATGGTAAACGGATCATGTTCAGAGGTTTTTTTTTTTTTTTTTTTTTTTTAATAAAGATAAGTCGAACACGACTTTTTTATTAAACATATGTTTAAAAAACGATCGAATTATAATATAAGTGTCTTTAGAGTTAGACGCCATATAACCTAATTATCATGTTAGGACTGTACTTTGTTCTTCTTTTTAGTGTTAAATTTAGTTATTTTCATATTAGATTATGAATTAGTGTTCTCTATACGCACACCATTAGATTCTAAGTTAAATTACACATTGAGTTTGTTCATCTAGAGATTTCTCAAACACAACAAGAAGAACAATGGTTCATGTTTCATTGTTTACATGCTTAATTTTTTTTTCTTTCTTTCCACATTTCAGAAAAATTTCAAAGTAGTTATGGAAGTACTTACCTTTTTTCTAACATCTTGGTACTTATCATATCAACTATTAACTGAGTCAATGAATATGCAAAGTATGGGACAAATAAAAGATAATTCAAAATAAATATGCATAGAATTATCCTTAAAAACAAATCCAAGATTGGTTGTCCTTATCGTTAGCTTCACAGTTTTTGTCTACGACATTTTGTTTCCGATGTATTTTCGAAAAAGAAATCAATTTAAACAGTATCAAAGGCATGAAGAGAGGAAAGGAGGAAAGAAGTTTTACCATAACATTCCTTCAGTTTAGAATCGACGAGGGTTCCCAAGTCCCACCTCATTTTTTAAAAAGATTTTCTTTGTAGAGGCACTTTTGATCAGGGTTGTACGGCAGCGAAATCACCATGGCCGAGCCCAAAATCTTGTCCCCTTTGTCTGAGTAAGCGAAGACGAGGCCCAGCAAACTTCGAAGGACTGAGAATCCTAGGAAGCTTGCTGTTGTGTTCTTCCCAGCAGCTCTTTGTATTCGCACGGCAGTGAATTGAACATTCTAAAAGAGGCTTGGCAAGATGCATGTGGCGTGGGAGCTAGAAAAGTGTGAGTTTCAGAAGAAGAGATCCCAGGAGTGTTGTATACTGGTTTAGGTATAAGAGATAAGGAGTTTGGACATGAGATGGGTTTGAAAGTGTTAATGCTTAGATCCGTGGGGGGAGAGAGGAGGCATGGGAGAAGAAGAGTGCTAGAGAGCTTGCTAGCACACTCCACTCTGATCTCTCTCTTGGTTAATAACATAGCTATTTATATGCAATTCCAGCAGCTAAAGGAATCTCGGTGGAAGGTCTCTACTGCTGGGTAAAGAGATGGCTTGGGTTAAATGCATGTATTAGATTTTATAATGCCTCTTGGTCTGTCAGGTTTTGTCTAAATAAGATTGTGGAATAGGTTTGGCAGATTTTCTGCCGTGAAATCTGCTGCTGGGATTACTATTGTAGGATTCCCGCGGCAATCTCAGAATTTCTGCTATGCTGCTGGGATTATGTTCCTCTATTGGATTATGTTATGCGGCTGGGATCAAGAATCATATGTTTAACATTTACTGTTTTGTTTGGTTCTAAATGATTTGGGCTTAGGCTTTTGGGCTCTTTCTTCTTCACTTACCCGTATTAAGAGTTAGGCCATTGGGCATGAATTTTGGTCCCAAGTCCAAAATTATCAACGAGCCTAAAACTAATAACGGGCCTCATGCAATTCTGTTACCTTCCACACCACACCCATTCTTGTAAGCCCCAAGTGCGTGAATGTGGCTTGGGTCCACGACTCCATGTGCGTGGCGTGATATTTGCGGGTGTAATTTGTCTCGAAATATGAATTGGGCTTGTTAGCTGGATTTTTTGGTGTCAACATTAGCCCCCTTGATTATGTAGTCCATGCAAGCATGTTACGGGCTACATAATCAAATCCGAAGACTCATTGCATGGTATATTGGCTTGAAAGGTATGTTGGCTTGAAAATCCTCCTACGAGCTATGAATTATTAAGCTTGAAAAACAAATGCTAATCATCATCAAACTCCTAGAAGGAAAGAGTCTATCCTCCAATCATCTTTCTTTTAGGAAAGTGGTTTTGGCCCGTGAAATCCATTATGCTTTTCTCAACTTTTGGTTTCACAAGACGTCTTTCTCCTCAAAAAGTCAGTTTTTTAATTTTGAGGGAAAAGAGCTTGTCTTCCTTCACAATCTTTTGATATGAGAAATCATGTTCGCGACCTCCTTATTCTCTTGCAAAATAGATTGAATGCTTCAAGGATGTGGTATAGTAATTGTAGGCTTCCTGATTAGATTATGTGCCTAAGAGAAAGGAATGGAATGAAGATTGCTCTATAGGCTTGCTGGGTCGAACTCTCTTTTGCATGGTATATGCATCTCCTTCCTCTGCTATCTCTATCTTTCTCCCTTTTTCTATTTTAGCAATGCCGTGATTGCTTGTTGCTTCAGCGATATTGATTTGTTCCTGTGATTGATTTGCTGCTTTTTGCGTATCTTGGTTTTTGCATCAATTTGCTGTCATGATTGCTTGTTGCTTCAGCGACATTGATTTGTTGCTGTGATTGATTTGCTGTGTTTTGCGTATTTTGGTTTTTGCATCAATTTGCTGCCGTGATTGCTTGTTGCTTCAGCGATATTGATTAGCTGCTGTGATGTGAATTTGCTCAACAATGTTGGAAACTGACTGAATGAGAATAACTCTTGATATTGCATTTGAATTTCTTGTCATCAAGCCCTACGACTTAAATATACTATCTTGGGAACAAAACTGTGAACCGGTTAGCTGGAAATCCAGAAATTTTATGCTTCCTCTAACACTTTACTGATTAACTTCACTCTTACATATGGCTGAATTGCTTGACTTTGATTATAGGCATCACTTTGTATAGTATGCTTTGCTGTGGCTGGTATTTTTTTTTTAATGCCGTGATTGCAATAAAGCATGATGCAACATAGTATTAAATTGGCCTGGTTTACCCTGTAAATAGTGTTGCTTAGCTTGGCTTGGCCATGGTAATTTAATGGTTTTAGTTTTGCTTGGTTCTTTGCTTGAAGTATGAATGGCATGTAGATTGGCATGTATAAAAATCATATTTGATTATCATTGACTTTGTTTAACAATACTGAGGATGAATTGCTTGACTTGCTTGGCCTATAGCTTTAGCCTTGATATAAGTCTGTCTTTAGCTTCTGCCGTAACCAGACAATAATTTTTTTTTAATACAGCTTCAAGTTAGCAGGTAAAGTTTTTCTTTGCATGGCTTTGATTTAAGTTTTTAGTTTTTCTTGCTTAGAGGCATGTAGCAGCTTTGCTTGGGTGTGTGCTTTGGTAGCTTGAGCTTGTGCTCATCTTAAGTATTTTTAGAGGGAGTCAGTATTAAAAAGAATGAGCTTGGTTGCTTGGCATGGCCCTCATATGTTCTATGGTAGATGCACGACCTTAAGAGAAGAGCTTGGCATGGCTTGTGTATGCATGTCTAATGCTTGTATGCTTAAATTACTTTTGCTTGGCATAAGCTTGTATAAGTATTGGCGTGTTTCTCTTGGTCGTGGATCTGCTTGGCTTGAGCATGTGCTTGGCATGATGTTTGAGTGGCACGAGCACAAACTTGGCATTATCATGGACTTGGCATGATATATTGGTTCATAAAGTTAGACTAAGTGCCATGTATTAAGCAAGAAATTTCTCATGATTACTCCTTATATAGGGTTTGAACATATTTGGGCTCAGATTTCATTGATTTCTTGTTTGCCTCTACACCTGGTAGATCCATCTCAACAAGGATTTATTTATTTATTTAGAACAACTGGTATGATATGTGATGCTTTGAGAGAGAAATTAATACCTCGGGTTCAAGATTTTGGGCCTCTAATAAGAACATGTACAGGACATTTAAATGGTAATATTTGATGTGAAAAATGGGCACTAAATTTGGTGATAGATTGGATATGTAGATGCCTGTGTAGAGTAATAAAGACTTAAAGTATGGTTATAGATGCTTGTGTAGAGTAATGAAGGCTTAAAGTATGACTTTGGTTGCTGAACATTTGTATGGGCAGCAATATTTGGATCTATATATCTATTGGTGTTGGAGCAAAAATCTACGGCGGGTTGGAATTTGAGTTAAGAGTATGCATGATGTTGAAATCATAGCATGTGAAAGCTTGTATAATGCTTGTTGGATCGTAAATGCTTGCACTTATGACTTCTCCACATTTTTTTGCTTCAAATGAGATACCCTATGCTTAAGCTTTGACTTGATAAAATTGATTACGGCAGTTTTAGTTTCCGCAATGGAGTAGTAGAGGCCAATGACACAGGATATGAGAGCTTTAATTCCAATAATAAACTAGATGTAAGTAAATGGTGGCAGCTTTGAACACATCAATGAAGTGGGTTTTAACTTGATTATGGTAACTGAATTTTTTCTATTGCTTGAATTGCTTGTAATGACTCATAAGTACCGCATGAGTGATTTTCCCTAGCCTGCCTATTCATCATAGATTTGCATGATCATGTGCTTGACTAGCATATATGAGTCATACACATTTTTTTTGCTATATCTTGCTTGGTGTTATCTTCTAGATCAATAAATGCTTTCATGTAGAATTTTCATTTGTATAGGATTTCTTTGTGGCTTGGCTTTGGCTTGCTTACTTATTTGAGCATGCTCTTTGTGGATTCGTATGACTTATGGTAGCTATGCTAACATAACCTTGACTTTATTGCAATGGTGCTAGCTTTATCGTTGCTTTGATTAGCTACTGGGAATTAGCATATTGGGATAAATCGCTTCATTGTGGTTCGTCATGATATCCAGGTGAGCATCAATATAAGAATCTTCTCATGAGATACGCTTGCATTTGATAAATTGTACTCTCAAATACAATTGAAACATCGGTTGATCTTTCTCCTGGTGGTGAACTCTCTATGCTTGCTGCTGGGATTTGAATTTGCTCAATAATCACAATAATTGATTGACAATATATGAATATGGGTATTGCTTGTCAAGAATTGAATTTAACATTGATATAACATGAATTCGTATGGCATGTTTTGCTGTGGCTCGTTTTAATTGTTGCAGTTATCACATAACATACTTTGCTTTATTGCTGGGATTCTGATGTAACCTGCATTTGTGAGCCCTTTTTTTGCTAGCCATTTGTGAGCCTTTTCTATTTTACTGCTATAATTGTGAAAATGAATGGTATAGCATGGCATTGCTTGGCTTGGTATATATAAGTTTCTTAGCTTGGCCCAATTATGTTACTGATACTAATATCAGTAATTTGCTTGGCTTGAATTTGTGTTGGTTTGCATGGTCTGGTCTTGCTTGATTAGCTTTGATATTGTAAAACAAAAAATATCTTTGCTTGGCTTGACTTTTCAATTGAACTTGTGACAATCATGCTTGGGCATGTTCTAGGCATGAGCTTTTGATGGCTTGAGCTAGTAGCTGCATGATTATTTCAATTATCAAGGGAGAGCACATTGGCATTGAAAAGAATGAGTTCAGTTGTTTTGCATGGTTCTCACATGGTTACTTGGTGGATACAGTGGTTTGAAAGAGAGAAGTTTGTATGCTTGGCACGGTTTTCTTAAAAAGCCAACAGTATTTGTTGCTTGATAGGAAGGTGCATTTGGTTATTGAAATTTGACCACATTTTAAGAAGAATCGAGATTTGGTCTAGCTAGCATGATAAGAAGTTGTCACAACAGCAAGAGGTAGTTTAGAAAAAATTTGGTATGGATAAGCTTAAAAATAGGTTAGCATGTTGGTTTAAGGAAATAAGATTATCACAAAATGGTTGGAAAAGACTATTGATTTGAATTATATGGCATGGCAGTGGTTCATTTTTCTTTTGCAGCAGCGTTTGGTGATCTAGTTTTTCGCATTGTCTTGCTTGACTCTCCAGGCATATATATGTTTTGATTAATTTGTTGTCCTGTAAGGAATTTGGCTTGGTAAGAGAATGAGATTGTATGATGTCCGCTTGCTTGTTTCGCTTTGAATTGATTCAATTAGTGACCATTATGCTTGGTCATGTCTTAGGCATGTGCTTTGATGGTATGAGCTTCTGACTTACTCAAGTTTCTTTAATGCCAAATGAGAGTGCATTAGCACTGAAAGTATATGGGATGTATTGGCTTGGCGTGACTCTCGCTTGGTTTTCGATGCATATACGATCTTGCAAGATAAGAGCTTGGAGTGACTAGCCTTTGTATGCTTCTTGTTAGTTCTTTGTTGGATGCACGACGTTAGAGAGAAGCTTGGCATGATTGGTGTTTGTATGTTTATATGCTTAAAATTGATTTTGCTTGTCATGAGCTTGTTTAAGTATTGACGTGTTACTCTTGGTCGTGGATCCGCTTGGCTCGAGCATGAGCTTTGCATGAGCATGTGTTTGGCATGAGAACGAGCTTGGCTTTGTTCCAGCAGTGGACTTTTCTTTTCGTTTTAAGTTGTCTACACATTTGAGAAACTTGATTTGCTTAAATTACTTGGGACATTGCTTGAGTTGCATGGTGCTTAATCTCCCGTCTTCATACATGAACTTTTTTTTTATTGATTAGTTCAAATTCCTTTTGCTTTGCCGATACAAGGAAACAAACTTCTGATCTTCCATTTTTTTTTTCCAACAGAGTGAATGTTGTGCTTGAAGTTTCTTTTCACTTCCTATGTATGCTTGAAAGACTTATTTTCAAATTAAGATTGCAACTTTTGCATGTGTGTGCCTGATATGAATATGCTCGAGACCCGTCAGTAATCTAGTAGTCCTTCTTTTCTTCAAACTTGCTTGTTGTTGGTTGGCTTTGGTGTATGAATCTCGATATAATTTGGTGCTGGTTATGGTATGTAAAGGCAATGATTTCGCCTTATCTAAGTATTTTTTGCTTTCAGATGGGATCAGCTTGATGCATAAATATGAGGCTAAAAAGTTTGGGATGGATGAGCTGCTGTTAAGGTAATCAACATAAACCAACTCATCAGCCCCCAGTGCAGTAGCTTGATTAAAAATACCAAGATTTGTCTTTGCTTGCATGTTTTCTGGCAATGAATATCACTTGAAAAGTGTGAGAAGCTTGTGCTTATGACCACTGCTGTGAAAATACTTGGGTTTTAGATCAGAAAACATATGCATGTTGGTTTTGCAAGAGTATTTCTCTCTAAAATTATAGCTTCACTTTTCTGTTATCTAGACATATAGATTGATATAGGTATAAGATATCTAGAATATCATTACTGCCTGGTATAAGCATCAACAACGAAGAGGTTATCTTTTATGCTTCTGGGTAAGGTTCAGTGAAAGGGTATGTTCAAATAGGCTTGAAATGCTCAAGAAGTGGCTAAACAATAGTATGATTGTTATGTAGCTTTAATGGTTGTAGTGCTTGCAGGGTTGTTAATAAACTGCTCCCAGCAGTGATTGTAAAGATCAAGAACAGAGATTAGCTTAATATATGTTGCAACAAGGGGGAAGCTAACTGCTGGAATCATAGCCTAGCCCTCAGGTAAACGGTTCAACCTTGTAAGGACATGATTTGAGATAAAAAGATAAATATTTTCAGGAAAGAGGTAGTGTCAGAGTATGAGAGGAAGAGGGAAAAAAATGTAATTTCTTTAATTTTGAGGAGAAATCAAAATATGCTTTCACCGATATCCTTTTCTGGTGTAAATAAGAGGTTCACAAGAGGGTAAGAGAGCATGAAATTGAATCCAGATTTTTCAAAAGTGAAGAACAAAAAAGTCTCTTCTTACTAAGCTTGTTTGCATCACTTTGACCTTTGCTGCTGTTTTGCTTGACTGTATCTGGCGGTGTTGTGACAGCAAAAGCATGGATAGTTTGAAGAAAATTATCATTCTGCCATGGAATAAGAGCATGATTTTTTTTTTTGAAGCATAGAGCACTGCTATGAAATTGAGGAGCCGTAGTTAAATCGCAGCATGTTTTTGAACTTCATTAAGCAAAGCCCCCAAGTATTCTTGCATGATGCTTGAAATTACTATTGCAGAAAAGGATAGCGTTGAGGTTGAGTATACTTAGCTGATTTTGTCCTGGGATTAGCACAAATAAGGACTGATATTTTGTCTTCCATGTTGTTTGTAAGGTTTATGAAAAATATGGTAAATAGGCTCGAAATGCTTGAAAAATGGCTAAACAAAAGTAAGGTAGTTTTATGGTACTAATGGTTGTGATGCTTGCAGGATGTTTATATATTGCTCCCAGCAGTGGTAGTCAAGATTCAGCGTGACATATGTTCAACAAGGAAGAAGTTAGCTGCTGGAATCATGGCCTAGTTCCCAAGCAGAAGGCCTTATCAGATCTAGAAGAAATGCATCAACTGGTGATGAGGTTATTTGTGGTGGCTTGTTTGGTTTTGTTGAAGCCTCAAGGTGAGATAGCTTTTTATAGATTGAGTAATAGGACTCTTAATTTGTTCACTCAATATTGAAGCTTGAATAATGAGTGAATAAATTTGATTTTGACAGCTTTCATGATTCATGTTCCAAAAACTCATGGATTGAAGTCTCATAGTCAATACAATAAGCAACAAGTTTGTGTTTCAATGAGTATTGGCATGTTCATCAAGAGAGCTTCCCTTGATTGCATATGATACATATTGTCAGTGGTAAAGCATGACTAGTTTGAAGCAAGCATGGAAAATTCTGGAGTAAAATGCTGCTGTTAAGGAAGCTGAGGTGGAAACACAGCCTAGTCCACAGTGAAGTCGCCAAAATGTAGAGGCACTTTTGATCAGGGTTGTACGGCAGCGAAATCACCATGGCCGAGCCCAAAATCTTATCCCCTTTGTCTGAGTAAGCGAAGACTAGGCCCAGCAAACTTCGAAGGACTGAGAATCCTAGGAAGCTTGCTGTTGTGTTCTTCCCGGCAGCTCTTTGTATTCACACGGCAGTGAATTGAACATTCTAAAAGAGGCTTGGCAAGATGCATGTGGCGTGGGAGCTAGCAAAGTGTGAGTTTCAGAAGAAGAGATCCCAGGATTGTTGTATACTAGTTTAGGTATAAGAGATAAGGAGTTTGGACAGGAGATGGGTTTGAAAGGATGGAAAACTATGGATGGATTTGGGAGAGAGGAGGCATGGGAGAAGAAGAGTGCTAGAGAGCTTGCTAGCACACTCCATTCTGATCTCTCTCTTGGTTAATAACATGGTTATTTATATACAATTCCAGCAGCTAAAGGAATCTCGGTGGAAGGTCTCTACTGCTGGGTAAAGAGATGGCTTGGGTTAAATGCATGTATTAGATTTTATAATGCCTCTTGGTCTGTCAGGTTTTGTCTAAAGAAGATTGTGGAATAGGTTTGGCAGATTTTCTGCCGTGAAATCTGATGCTGGGATTACTATTGCAGGATTCCCGCGGCAATCTCAGAATTTCTGCTATGCTGCTGGATTACGTTCCTCTATTGGATTATGTTATGCGGCTGGGATCAAGAATCATATGTTTAGCATTTACTGTTTTGTTTGGTTCTAAAGGATTTGGGCTAAGGCTTTTGGGCTCTCTCTTCTTCACTTACCCGTATTAAGAGTTAGGCCATTGGGCATGAATTTTGGTCCCAAGTCCAAAATTATCAACGAGCCTAAAACTAATAACAGGCCTCATGCAATTCTGTTACCTTCCACACCACACCCATTCTTGTAAGCCCCAAGTGCGTGAATGTGGCTTGGGCCCACGACTCCACGTGCGTGGCGTGATGTTTGCGGGTGTAATTTGTCTCGAAATATGAATTGGGCTTGTTAGCTGGATTTTTGGGTGTCAACATTCTTTTATAAATTGGTATATGATAATTTAAATTTCCTCCTATTACTATTCCTTAGATAAGTCTAATAAATGTGAAAACAGGGAAAACAGAGAGCAGACCTTCTTCCCTGTCCGGCGGCGAGCCCTTATGCCATCGTCAGACAAGCCTTTGTCCACCCCCTCTAGGTCTGGTGTGAGGCCATGCTCTCTATAGAATTAGGAAGAGCGCAGTGGCTATATAGGTGAGGTAAAGGAGAGGGAGATCGCGGCGGTTAATTGGCTGGGAATGGTTCTCTACTTGCAGGCCTTATCAACAAAGTTGAGTGTTGTCGCAGATTCGGAGGCGGCTTGATGATGACGAGGTCGGGGTGGCATGGGTTGGCTTGCTGGTTCACTATAAAGGGAAGGAAGAAGGTTGACAGCGACGTTCCGGTGGAAGTGGTGGGGAGGTGTGATAGGGGGTCAGCCTGCGGTGGCTACAAGGTTAGGTCGGGCTTAGCTTGCTGCATGTGATCTTTAGGTCTCTAGGGTTGTTGCTTGGGCTTGGGCCCTACCTGGGCTAGGTTTTTTACCTCTTTTTTTTTTTTCCTGTTTTTTTATTCTAGTTGGTTAGCATTATTGTGCTTTTGGTGTGTAATAGGTCCCTGCATGTATTTTGTAAGGCTAGTCGGGTTAAATGCATGTGTGTGCACTCTAAGTGCCTTGTCTGGACTAGTGAGGCGATGATCCATTCTGGTTAAATGGTTGCTACCTCCTAATGGTAGGATGAAACTTAGTGTCGTCGGATTTATTCTCCGGCGGGCGGCGGCAACATAGTAGGAAAGCTGTGATTTTGGTAATTATGCTTCATTGTAATCGAGTTATCTTTCTGTTATGTCACTGCTTTGTCAAAGTAAATGGAGCAACCAGTAGAGTACTCTTTGCTAGTTGGTGCAGGCTAGAATACTTATATTTAGTAGTCTCCTAATATCATTTCGGGATGTTCTCTAAATGCTTATTGTAATAAGAGGTTTATTTTTATTTTATTTTAGAGAATGCGGTTGTCAATCCATTAAAACCAATATGTAGATAACATCACAAAGAAATAGCTGACCCAAGATTGGGCTACAACAAGATTGAGACATTCTTAGATAAGCCTAAGTCACCTAAAATGCAACCTCACCATGAGAATAAGCCCAAAGTAACCAATAACCTAACACTACTACCGAGAGCTCTGAAATAGGCCTAATATTATTCATAAAACTCGAGAACCACCCTACGCAAAGGGGGCACCTCTAGAGAATAATGCAAAAGTAAAACATAACCAATGCTAGATTAAAAAACCCTAAATAAACTGGGCCAAAAAAAGTTCAGGCCCAACCCCTAGGTAGCCTCACAAGATGGGAACCCAAGCAGAGGCCCAACACTCTACCTTCTAACCACGACCCATGCCAAGATATGCCTGGACGCTGTCGCCTACCACCACCGCCTGCACCGACTGGACGCCAGTCACCGCCACCTACACACACCTTGCTCAATCTAGACCAGACGCATAACAAGCAGCCACCCACCACTAGCCAATTGAAGCAAATCCAGCTCCCACACGACCATGAAGGATCATACTACCATCCACACCCGACAAATCCCCCTTCTCTACCACACAAACCCCATCGTGCACAACCTCACTTGCGTCGCCATCTCACAAGCCTCATCCTACAAACCCGGGATGTACTAGATCGAAAGTGATCCAGCCGTCATGCCAAGGAATGGAGGCACTTATTCTCTCTTAACGCCCACCTCCCACCTCGATAGGGATAGAAGAGCAACGTTGACGCTAAGAAGACTCGTCCAATGATGACGTCAATGCGATGCGCCGTCAAACAGAGCAAGATAAACAGTGGCGGCTATTCCTCTGGAGAGAAAACCTACAATAAGGTCACCTTTTGGTGACCTTGTGAACCAAAACAAGTTAAATTTTGTGGCAAAATTCGAACACCTAATATAAAATCTTTGTTCCACTGATTTAAAAGTAAGCATATTAAATTACATGAACAAGTGTTTTTGCAAAAATCCTGGCTAGGTTAGTATTCACCTACTTGGTTGATTTGATTAATTTCATTTACTTTGCTAAATTGGCTAATTTGGTTATGAATTGAAGATATAATATTTGAATGAAATGATTAACTCTTGTATCACTATATCAGTCTGGTGTGACTTAGCTAATCTGCATTTTGCATTGGTTGAATTAACAGCATTCTCTATTATGTGTGTGTGTATTCTTACTTGATGAGTTTGAGACTTTTACTATTTTACACTAATAAATGACCTAATTCAATGATTTCGATTATTGATCCTTTAAATTCCTATGTAAAATTGTGTCTACCAAAAATCAACCAAATTAATAATCATTTGGTCATTTAAAATTGTGTAAACAAATATAGTCCGTTAGATAAAATTAAAACAAGCATTGTGCTAATTAAATGGTAAAACGTTTTTTGATTTAGCTAAATTTCTCTTTTTTTTTGGCAATTTTAAGTGATCGCTTATTAGTCCCACTTTTCAATCACATATCCACATCTCAATCATTCAGTTTGTAGGTCTATATGAGTAGATCACCTATGCAAATTTTTAGCCAAATTGATAATTATTAAGGCATTCATGACTGCGATTTCTAATTATAAACACAAACGGTTCATGTTTGACAGATTCGGTTCATACATTGATTTAATTTAGTTCAATACTTTTACGATCATCAATTTGGCTGAAAATTTTCAAAAATGATCTATACATTAAGACCTAAAAACTGTACGGTCGAGATGCTGAAATGCGATAAAAAAGGAATCACACAATGGATCTCTTAACCACACAAAAAAATTTCCTTATATATATATATCCCGCCCTCGTGCCAACAGAGATGGATAACCACATTGACCAAATAGGCTAAAGCACTTGATGCTTGCTTATGATGAAAGTGATGCACCTTAAAGGTTTTGGTCTACAGTCTACAACAGAATCATTAATTTACTTCATAGCACACTAAAAAGTCACTAAGCAATCTCACAATTATTAACCTCCCGAAGATATTAACATATAATAATAATGTCGAAGTTCATCCATCCAAAAATGTACTCAACATTGCGTGTAGGAGGCCCAATGATTTCTTCCTGACTTCCAACCAAAGTAAAGTTAACCCTTTTCTACTTTCTATATTAACACGCCACTCTCTTCAGAAGGCAACACAAAACTAAAGAAACATCAATCAGAGTAGAAGACTGGTGCAGTTGATCATGAGGGCCTCAGCCACCGCGTTATTACTTGCCTTGTTGATCTTGATTTTTGTTGCATCCTCCTCCTCTATTCCGATCCATTCTTCGTCAGCAGCAGCCATGGAAGAAGGTTCTGCAGGTAATGAAGAAAATCGAGGGACGATGAAAGAATTGCATGGGAATACATGGCAAGGGAAGAAGACATGGATGAATCATGGAAGTTTTCGTAGTCCCCGGAAACACCTTGTCAAGTACCCAACAGAGCTTCCATTTCAAGCTCAAGAGTTGTCTGTCTAGCTAGCTAGTTCTTATATGGCTTTACTTATGTATGATCTTGTTGTTGCTGTATGTCTTATTATATGTACTAATTTGAATCTTGATCATCTTAAAACTTTCTCAAACTAATTTATCCAAAGGGTTGACGAAGATCTATCTCAGCTTGTATGGCTAGCTAACCATGAATATGCAGCAACACTATTAGCAACGAATCCAAATCCACGCGCGCTTCTTAACTTACCGATGAACTACAGAAACGGTTCATCTGCTAGCGTTCACATTTTTGTTCTTTGTTACTTGAAAGAGATAAGAAGTATAGAAGAGAGACAAAGTAGAGATAGAGAAGAAAGATGAAACAGGTGGAACAAAGTAGAGATGGGGAAAAAGGCTGAAATTACAATCATGTGATCCGGAAAGTTGCCTGCTAAACACTCATTTATGTTTCTTTAGAAGTTACAACCACCAAATTCACAAATAAAGAGTGGCTAGCTGGTTCTGCCAAGTTTATTATAAGCCCTTCATCAATGACAGCTAAAGCTCTTGCAATCCATGGAGTTGTTCTTGCCCCGTCTTTCAGTAACACCGAGGCTATTATTATCTCGGACTCAAAGGCTCTGATAAATCTCTTCCCATCTCATCGGTTATTACTCAAGAGTTAAGTCCAGCATATCTCTTCTTCAACCTGGCAGGTGAAAGTCCTTATTGACTAAAAGGATCACTACAACATGACCCAAATTTACAGATGAAGGTCTAGTTAAAATTTTTGTGAGAAAAATATATGAATGTGGGGGGTCCTTTAGAACTTCCATAGCAATACTCCTCATATACAAGAGCAAGTTCAATCCCTTAATTTGAGAATAAAGTGATTAAGAAAGCTAGAACGGAATTATACATCACATTGAGCATCACTTCTTTCTATTTTCCTCGAGCCTGCGATTTTAGATGGACCACAGATGGACATTTTATTCAGCAAATTCCATGCCATAGCGTTTTTATATCCACAAATGATGGGGAAGAAAATAAGTATATAAGTTATGATAGAAGCTGCATAAGAGCATAATATACCACTTCCACAATAAAATCACATGACGCAAATGAAAAAACCACGATCCAATTCTCTACTGCTCCCAAAAGTAGACATCTTGTCTACAATCCACCACTTGTTACGAAACCTGTATGAGCCTGGCCAGGATTGAAGTATTGGTAAGGTCTTAGTTTAAGTGCAAATAAAGCCAAGACAAGGTTGTATAAACAAAGAGGCAACTGATGATAATAAAAGTTGGAATTCTGAGAAAATGTTCACTTGGTAAATTACATTCTATGTGTAACTGTGACATTGATACATCTATAAATACATATATTCAATATGACCATTCATGAAAAAGAGAATATACAATACAAAAAGAGGGGTGAACTGAGAGAGAGTGAACAATTGAAATTGTACAGAAATTTATTACCAAATAGGAAACAATGTACTATGTTTTAGATCCCAGAGGCATTACATTCTTCTAGTAAGTTTAGAATGTTATGTTCAGGGGCACTAAGAGATGGTAAAATCATGCGATTTGGCTGTCTTGGTTTCGGCACAGTACCTTCGGGTTCAAGAGACCCGCCTTCCATCATCACTGGCAAGTCACCTCTCCTTGGCACAGTAGCTGATACTCTCTCCTTCCATATTCTTCCATCCTAAGGTCAAAAAGCTTTATTAAGGACTATATTCATACATTATTCACAGATAATGTGTGTGGCAAACAGATCAAAGCACAAAGAAAACTAATTCATTCCGAACATTCTGTAAGTAAGTCAAAATCATTGCAAAGCCACCCTAAAAAAAATGGGGGAAAAAGAAACATCTTTCATACATTACCATGATAAAAACAATTATAAGTAGGACAGCAATGGTGAAAGAGTCATAATAATATTGGAAGAAGTTGCCATTCTAATGCTGATATACAATCAGTTTTCTCCTAGAGAATTCCATGAAAAACAAGGACCAATGACTTTGCAGCCTTAACCCTTTAGGATGATAGCTATCGATTCTTAAAATGGACACCAAGCTTGTCATATAGAACTTCATTGTAATAGGATATGTTAGAAGCTACAGTCAGACCTTAAATAGCAAGCACTCGCAAGGGATCACAACAAAAGTTGATATTACAAAACACTTTCAGTAGCAACCATCCCCCTAATTGATTACACTGCAGTTATGCACTGACATCCGGGCACCTTATAATGGACTCCGGTACTTAAACTAGCAAGCATTCCCAACGGATCATAACAAAATTTGATATACAAAAAACTTTCAGTAGCAACCATTCCCTAAAATTGATTACACTGCTGTTGTGAGGTGACATCTGGGAAACCTTATAATGGACTCAGGTACTTAAACTAACATGTACAGTTCGCACTTTTCTATAAATCACAGCATACTCTGTCAAGCTCCATAATGGCTTAACACTATCTTCTGGGATCTATTCATGAACAAAACTACAGGTTTTGATGCTTGCTTTTCCAATTGTAACTTCAAGAATGAAGGATTATCTTCCATATATACAAGTAAAAGTATCACAGACTCTGTCAAGCCACAAACTGTCCTAATAACATGACAACTGATGGTGCATCAGATTAGAAATTGTTAACATCTTAACCCACAAACCCTCAGGCTAATGCTGACAACAAACTTGAATGTTCACTCAACCAAGGCTTTCCATCTAATCCATTCATCACTGAAAAGAGAATGACTTAAAATCTGCTCGGACAAGGGTAAAACTATTGCCCCTACTAATCAGTAAACGCGGTTGAAATGATAGGAGAAAAAAATAGAACAGTTCTACCATATGTCATCCAAATTAATATATAATCCCAGGTTGCTGAGTAGGAAAGCTAGATTCTTTAGGGAAGCCGAGATATATCTTACATTGAGAATAGAAGGCTCAGGTAACGGGCACTGAATTGGTCTGTCATTGTCAAGAGGCTCCATTGGATGTTCAACTGGCTTAAACTCCACTGCTACTTCAATCCCATGAGATGCAGTTGCCGCAGCAGTTGCTGCACCAGTAACCTCCGAATTAGGGGGCAATACTTCCCTTTCATCCTGCACCAGATAGCAATTTACATAGAATCATGAATGTCCACATCCAACACATAGCTGACATCACAAGATTAGCAATAAGCAAGCGCAGATCTAACCTCAAGCAGAAAACTTTTATGACCGTTTAGGAATTCAATGGAACAAGACGCTTACAAACCACAAGAAACTGTAAAAGGTTTTGAACAACAAAACAAAAGAAGAAGGAAGGTAACAAAAAGTAAACTGATCATCAAGTAAACCCATTACATATATTCTGTCAAAAACTCAAACTTGGTTCTGTGAAATTGCAAAACCCAAACAAAGAATGCCAATTGGATAAAAGGGTAAGCTGATACCAAAGCTGATAGCTCAGAAGTCCAGGATTAGGCAGGTTAAGATCCAATAACACAGGAAAAAAAAAAGAGAGTCAAATTCAAAGAAGTGGTTTTTCAACTATTCAAAACCAAACCAAAGACAAGGTCAGATCCTCATCAAAGTTCCATAACAGAAGACCAAATCTAAGCTCCCTATCACCAATTCTAGAACACATGGAAAAAGTCAACCCCAGTAAAAAAAAGAAGAAGAAGAAGCAATCTTAATAGAAACTTTAAAGAAGAAGCTACAACTACTGTAACATACAACTGAGAGAGAATAAGAGAGCGTTCTTACGATGGCACTTTGAGTGCGTCGATGACTGGCTCTGCTGACAGAGAACCTTGAGAAAATACCCACCATGGTTATTACTTTCTTTTCACAGAAAAAGGGCGGTCTGATCTTGATTTTGGTTAGTCCAACGTACCCCTTTCTCTATTGAGTACATATGAAAATTTATTTACTTATACTTACACAGAAACCCAGATTATGTACCACATGATTGTTTTGTTTGTTGCTCTTTTCTGGGGCCCTATTGATGTGTTTCTCTCCCCCTCTCTTGGACTCTGGGTAGAGCAAGAGACAGATAGAGTAGAGATAGAGAGAGAGAGAGAGACAGGTGGTGGAAGATGATAAGGTAGCTTGGCGTAGTGGGTTTTGTCGGCTGTGTATGTATATCTCCTAATATGCTTTGGAGTCAGTAGGGGAAAAGCTGTGAATTTGAAGAAATGGACTGTTCGGACAACGACAATAAAGAACGAAATTGACGAGCGACTGTTGGGAGGATTCCTCAATGGGAAAAAGGAAGTGTGATTTCGACTCCACATGCACTTGCACTTTGTACTGTTGTAAGTTGTAACTAAAGTTAATTAAAGATGAAATCTAAAATCTAAAATCTAATCTGAAATTTAGACCCATATTTCTTCTTTGATATAAAGATTTTTTTTTTTTTTTTTATATTTGAGGGAAATCAAACTTTAGTTAATGCAATTATTAGTCATCACTTGGCTAATTATTACAATGAAAAATAGTTACGATATAACTTGCATTTTTATTATTTTAATGTTTGCAGGACCATCCAATGACCAAGGCAAGTTAGGCAACAGCAGGCAATGCCTATAGTCCAAAAATCATACTTTGTTAATAAAGGCTGATACTATTCACAAGAATTGTCTTTGTCTTCGTATTTTTTATGCAACAGTCGACAGTAATAAAAATAGGCAAATTAGAATTTTAAATATAAAAAATAATTTGATAAGATTTTAAATTATATCTAGATGTCATACGTCATTATATCTTTAATTAATATATATATATATATATAAGATCTTGGCTAAATTTTCGCCTATCAACACATGACATGTTTCAATGCTTCAAATCATTTTTAGTTATAAATTATCTTAGATTTTGATAAGATCATCGGCTAGTCTCTATTTGACACGTGTGAAATTGATGTGGCATTTTCTTGTAACAAATCATATTTGATTTCAGATATAATCTTTGGCCCGTATCCTTCTTTCCGTTTCTTCTTGAATCTCTTCTTCCATCCAAACACTCCACCGCATTCATGTTCCTTCCAATGGAAGAGTTGAGCAACTGGTTGTTGTAAAGGCAGCAAGTAAGTAAGGAAGACATTGAGCGGATCCAAGCCACAAATGCTCTACTTATTGCAGCTTTAGCGGAGTATGATTCTTTTGATCCATCAAGAGGGACTGGTTCACGACTTGGTCGTGCTCCAAATGTCGAAAGACTTAGGTAATTGTGTGACTAGTGTCTTATGGAGGATTATTTTATCAAATGTATAATTTTCAATGAAGTAAAATTCTAGATATGGTACAGAATGTGAAGAGTTGTCTTCAATCGCATCATGGAGAACCTTTGCAATTACGACAAGTTCTAGCGACAAAAATTAATTGTTCTTACAAAATTAGATTCCTACCCCAACAAAAATGACCAGTGCCCTACCAATACTTGCGTACGGTGCAGCTACATGATCAATGTACCTAAAAAACAAAGATGGAAGACATGTTGCAATGTTTGAAGAAATTTTGCGAACAAGTGGAAACTCTTTGTTCGAAGTGATACTCCCACACTCTGACGGTGTCAGACCTCCAAATACTTTTCCCAAAAGAAGATAAGTGTGGTTTTTTGGGTATGACCCAGAGAATTGACTATATGCACTGGGAATGGAAGTTTGTATACTTGGGTCGGCCAGAGCTCACTGATGTGCTCATATTATCCTATATTTCTATGTCTCTTAATCTTGGTTTTTATGTTTAGTTCTCCTTAATTATGATTCATTTACATGTTTTAGTGTTTTTGCAGGTTTGTTTCGTAGAAAGAAGCTAAGTATGATTGAAAGGCGATTGCAATACCACATTCCAGAATCTATCTGTGCAGAACACCCAACTTCGCCAAATTATTGGAAAATGCTCGGATCGAATCAGAAAATGAGCCTTATATTCATGGAAAGCTACGGATGTCTACTTTATGTAGAATTTTATGGATCTCAATTTTGATACTTCTGGAGAAAGTTATGATTATTTGATTGAAGATAGGTCAGAACAAACCTGCTCGGGAATTTACAACCATTCGTGTAGAACTCAAGTTCCGTGGCACAAGATCGTCAACCCTAATGTTTCAAGGAATTTAATTCAGATGAGGATTAAATGACAAACTTATTCTTACTTCTACAAGAGATATTTCAAGGTTTTCCCATTCCAAATGAAGAAAGGAATCTAAACCGAAGTTTTACAAGGAAACATAAAGCCAAAGATGAGCAGAAATCTTCCCTATATAAGGGAGCACGAATTTACATAAGAAAGAAAGTCTTGGGAGCACAATGTAGACACCTAAGGAGCAGAGACGAGTCGTCCATCTTCCCCTTCTTTTCCTTTTCCATTCTTTTTATGTTTTTCTTATTTATCTTTTGCTAAACTTTTTTCTAGGGTTAGGATGATGCCCTAGCATGATTGTTTATGTACTTTGATGATTTGTTGATGGATTTATAGTTTCTTTATGATGAATTCTTAGTCCCTATTTGAATTGATGCTTATGTTTAAGTTATTTGATTGATCACCTTAGGGCTTTGCATCTAGTAATTAGAAGATGAATTTGAGGCGTACCTGCAATATAATTCAAATTAGCTTCTTGTGATTAAGAGTTGTAAATTACATTATTGTCGTACCTAAAGTAATGGTTTGCATGATTCTCTTGTTTTCTAGAACGTAATGAGTCCTATGTGTTAAATTATGCCGTACCTAGATAAACTGCATGTTAGGATATACGACATTTGCCGTAACTGGAGAGAATCATACACTTAAGGAAAACTATGGTCTAAGTGCCATACCTGGACTTAGATACTGGAATGATTGTCATCAAAAGAAACAAAAGAATCCGTTAATTGTATCGAAACATATTAGTGGTTGATTCTAAAACCTTAGGTTTTATCATCTTTGCTTTTCTACTTTATAAACTTATATTTTGTTTCTTTCCTTAATTTTCACATTATTTCTTTATTTGAAAATCTAAAAAACAATATCTTCTTTCTCTTGATTGTTCATTGTGTTTCTGTGATTTTGTGTTTGGATTAATTAGGTGAGGATTTAAATTGATTATCAATCCTCAGTTGGAACGACCTCGTACTTACACACTATACTAACGACGATTCGTGCGTTTGCTAGTTTTAATTAAAATTTCACAACACTCACACTAGTCATAAAGCTTGCCCAATTATTATTCCTGAGGCAGTGGCATCCTATGACACATAGATATAACATGCATTATTCAAAACTTCAGGAGCTCAAAATGACATCAATGTGTTGCATAGTCTAAAGTGTTCTAACATGTCATATCTAAATGTGCCATTTCAGTGACATTCAAGATCAACAACATAAGATTTGTGAATTTTCTTGCTAATGAAATTTACATTTGGTGATCGATGTTTGACAAAAAAAAAAAAAAAAACTCAAGCCAAGCGGTTTTGTGAAGAAGCTCTTTGCCAAAAAGCAAGATGCGTACCAAAAAAACATGATGATGTGTTTCGGGTATCCTTCAATTTCATTTTTTCATGCTACGTCACTATTCTCGTTTGTTTCATTGTGGACTCTTCGAAGCATCATGATAGCTTGCATAATTATTCACAACATGATTCTGGAGGGTTGGAAGCGGCGTGCAGTTGAATTGGATCTTGTGGTTTTGCACAGTTGATTTGTTTTTTGTTTTCTGGCTGGAATTGCAGGTTTTCAGTCCTGGACTAGACGTTTGTTGTCGTTGATTAGAGTTTGACGGTGATGCTATGGAAGTAGGAAATTATGTTGACGGTGGTGATGATTTGGCACAAGAATGCTAAGCTTGCTTGTGTTTGGGTCTGGGCTTATATATAACAATCTGGGCCCAACTCATGGGTTATCAAGACCGGTGCCTTATCACCCTCATCCATTACTTAGTGCTTTGGGCTGGCCTGGCTTGAGGGTTTACATACTTGGGCATTTTTATGGTCTCTAAAGTGCTAGTTTAATTCTGATTATGATTCCGGTGGAATTAGTAATTAATTATCTCGAGTTGGACTGGTGTTTCTCAATCGGCTTATGGATGAGGATTTGGCTCCTATTTGTTTTATGGAAAGTTGCATTCTGTTTTGCACCACAATTGCGAGCATGGGAATGGAGGGCTAGTTTTATGATTTTTTTTTCCCTAGAAGACATGGAGTTATTTTTTGTTTATAGGTTCGATTTAAAAAGCGAGCTCAGATAATTTTGTAATGAGTTGTAGTGCTTAGATAAGAATTTGTTGTTACCCCTCCAATTTTCTATTTTGAAGTGTTTGCAATCTCTGACCTTTTGGCTGTTAATCTAATGCAATCAACCTCTAATTTTATTTTAATACAATTTTTATAAAAATTTAGTTGGTAAACAACATTTTATTTGGTATTATAAAAATGATATATTCGTTTTCATGTGGTATCTTCGAACTATGGGTCTCTTTGACACTACTACCAACGTCATATCTTGTTTTCTTTAATCACAATCTTCATATTTTCTGCCATTGTTTTGATTCAGGAGTTATTGCAGAAGTATCGATATATATAATTTGTTTGTACTCTTTTTGCTCCTTAAGTGCTAACAATTTCGCTGTGTGATTTTGAGCATCCTCATCGTTTTCTTTATTAACTCAATCATAGCAGTGGGGGATCAATTAAGACTTTCTATTTTGATTACTATACAATCATCTTTGTCCTTCTTATTCTTTCCTTTTTTTTTATTGCTTCTTTTGAAGCCTTTAATTTAGGAGCCTTGTAGAGTTGTAGATGGACTTGGTAAGGTCTCTAAAACTTATTCAACATCCAAGAGGGGTACTTTTTTTTTTTTTTTTGAATAAAGGGCTGGTGCGGCTGCCCTCAAGCCTTGATTAATAAAACTGTCGAATACAAGGGGGGGACATTGAGCCTAAACCCCTGATTACAATAGGCACCTAGAGTACATCCTGAAATAATATCCTGAGTCTCTACTAAACAATTGTATTCAAATACGCTCCAGCTAGCAAAGAACGCGCTCCAGACGGTTCTATTTGCTTCCCAGCGGTGACACAACAGAAAGATAACTCGGTCTACAACTCAAAGACAGCATAACATAATATCCATTCTCACAGCTTTCCCACCATGTTGCCATTGGAAAATACATCCAGTGACACCAAGTTTCACCCTGCCACTAGGAGGTAGCGACCATTTGACAAAGCAAGAAACTCGCCGCCTACCTAGAGCAGAAAAGACACTTTGAGTGCACACACAGGCACAAGACCCGACTAGCCCTACACAACTAATGTAGGGAATTATTGCTCGCAAAATGCGCAAAACAATTAAACAACCTAAAATAGTAAAAACATTAAAAGAAATAACAACTTGGGCAAAGCCCACAAAGTGAGCCCAAACCCCATCTCTAGCCTAGATCGGGCCCACTAGCAGCATCCAAGCCCAAAAGCCCACACCAGCGAGGCATCCAGCCTTCCCGACCCAAAGCAGCAGCTTTGTCGCCACCCCGCCACCAACACCGCCTTCCTACCGGCGTGAAGCCACCCTCACGCCTCCAACGTCGTCCAAGCAACGGCAGACAACTTCAGGCCACGGATCACCCGCCGGCACATGGAATCTGTGTAAAAGGAGCTGGAACCATCGTCTCCGCAAGCCACCGATCCCAACCGGCCTTCGATCTGCACCAGATAGCCATCGAATCCGGCCGGCCAACCATCGACCCCTAACAGACGCCGCTCCGACCCAAGAGAATCCAAATCCTCCTCCAATCCCAGCCCGCTTCCCCTACTCATCCACTCCCATCATTCTTTTTTATCAAAGTACTTTTCGTTGCTTTCATTGGCAAACCACATTAGCGTGATTATACTATATATGCAAGTAGTGTATAAAAATAAAAATATTAGTTAGTTAGTAAATAAAAATAATCTCGTGATGATCACAGGTCACCAAGTGATCAAAGATTTTGTGGTCATCGACTACTAAATTTAATTTCAAGTGTTGTGATTAAAACACTTAAAATTCATCATTTTTTTAAGGGAAATGAATATATATTCCTGTAATCAAAAGATCATACGACAGTACAATGTCAAATTAGGGAATTCAAAGATCACTCATCACATTCATTGCTTAAGTAGTGCACTAACTGCACATTAAAAAATGAATACTAGCCTAGACTACTACACTTTAATCAAATGAAGCTACAAAACCGAAAAACCAGTACATCCGCCTAAGACCTTTTTGGTGTACATCAATATTGGTCATTGGACAGTACTTGCACATGTTACAACATAAAGATCAAAGTATAAAAGGGTCAAAGCTCACTACGCCGACCATAAAGGTGGAGCTTTATTGGAGATAACAAACTAAAGTAAAAACCTAGCCCAACAAAGGCCTAGCCCAAAGATGACCCAATCCCAGCGCCCTACCACAGAACCCAAAACGAATGCACCAGTATCGCAACCCAGCTACCACTCAACGTTACCTTAAATTTCTAGAAGACCTCCTAGTCGCCGTCAACTAAGCCTGGCAAACCTCTCGCTGGCCTAGCACCGCGCCTCAGTCAAAGCTTCAGATAACCACCATACCCGGATTTGGAAGGAAACCTGATTCCCTTGTCAACCAGTCATCCACCCAAGAAACTCCATGTTCGGAGCACCTGATCGCCCTGCTAGTCTACATATTGTTCATCTATAAAACTCAAGTTCTTTTTAAACATTCAAAGCCTAAGATTTTCTCTTCAACAATATCTTTAAACAATAAAGACAACAAAGTAATTAGTAGAATTAGAAAAGGAAAAAAATAGTATAATGTCTCACATCCACTGGCCCATTTATTCTATTTTTCATTCATTCTTAGTTTTTATATATTTCCTTTCACATTTTACAATCGGACATACATTTTTTTTTCCTTTCAATTTGACATATCGGAGACATGAATATTTACTAATAAGCTCAATATCAGCAGATTTAGATTTTATTCCACTTGATATCTTCGTATTGAATATGTTGATAACCGTACACTTAGGTAGAAGTAATAGTGTTATGTATGATATGGTGCTCCCACGTAAATCAGATGTCAAAAGTGGTTGTCATCTCAGGTGTGAGATGGCCACCACTTATGCTAAAGCACAAGAAATCCCTCCTCTCTCTCTCTCTCCTTTCAAAACGAGAGAAACTACGTTCTTTAAAGAGATGAGAAATACAATTGTAGTTACTCTTCGTGTTGTTTCAAAAAAGAGGTTTGGTGGTAGTGGTCAGGCTCGGGCTCAAGCTTGTGAGGCTGCACATGACATCCAACATGGGTTGGGCTTTGTTATAAACAGTGGAGGTCATATTTTGACTTGGGGTGATAACATTAAAGGTAACAAGTGCTCAAGGATACAAGTTCAATTTTTTTTGGCAAAAGAAATCTATAGATGTCATTGTTGTTTATAGGCATTCAACAAAAAATGTGACTATTTTAAAGTCAAAAAGCTGTCTCCACAGGCTTGTTTCTTACATTGAATTAGTCGATAATGAAGCTGAAGTGGGTATGGAAGTGTATTGCATGCTCCTTTATAACCCATAAGTCAAGTTTGGTGCAACAATATTCAACATAGATAAAGGTTTGAAATCTGACAATTCAATCATTCCATCTTATATAACAATAGCCAAGAACACTTTAAACTTCATCATCCAACCATAATCAAAATAATAGCAAGACATAACAGACAATATCGAGGGTTCAATCACTCATGCATCAATAAATTAGGGGCTGAAATCCATTTGGAATCATCCAACGATAACAGAGTATAAATAAACACAAATCGTACCAAAATATAAATGTATAGTGAATCATTTTCAAAATCTCGTACTACCCATTAATTCTAACTTTTGACTTACATTCGCACTATGAAATCTAGTTGTATTCACCACTCTAAAGATACTTTTGACTTATATATAATATTCAAATATTTGATGAGTGTGCTATACCAAAACTCAGAACATAAAAAACTAGATTAAAGGAACGTTCCAATATTAGAACCCATGGATAATTTTTATAATGTTAATTGATCAACACACAGTCTAGTAGCATCTAACAAAATAGGAGCTGAATGAGAATTATTATGTATCATGTAACAAAATAGTACATCAGTGTTTGTACTTGTAATAAGTTTAACAATTTATCCATATAAGCAAGTGTTCCAACTTCCAAGTTTGAGTGTGCCAGAAAATAACAAGCTTTTCTTATGAAGGGCGTTAGAGAATATCTTACCTAACATGAAATGTGAGATCCATATTACCAATTGATGGCACATGTCCAAGGTGTGGGTGAAGAAAGAAACTGATATGCATGCTTTATGGGTAATGGAAGTGTGACATATGTGGTGTCTATCACCATTATCTCCGGTTATATCGACTTGGAAGGAGAAATTTCATAGATTTTATGGATCATGATAGTTGGATGTTATCCAAGGAAGAGATAGATATTTTTTACTTCATAACTTGGATGATTTGACATAATTAGATGAGAAATTCTTAGGTGGGGGTTTCCCCACCATGTGGATTTAGGGCCATCAAATCAGAAGAAAGAAAAATTTTCCTCTTTTTCGAAACTGCCCCTGCTATTTAAATGTACAATACCCAAAAGACTTGCTGGGCAGTGATTGGTCTGCTGCACCACGAGTCGGTGCGGGTGCCCCACCCAAATCTTTCTCTAATTAGATACTCTTACTTCATGACAAAGATACGTACAATACCCAGCACTCATATAATTGTACTTTGCTACGTTTTAATGAGTTTAAGGCAACAATGGTGTAATATAGACATGTCAGATTTTCGGCGAGGCCAATGAGGCCTTTACCTTAGGCCCATATGTTTCTAAACACCCGCTAGTAGTTTTAAAGTATTAGTAGTAATATAATGTTAAAACATTACAGCAGTGTATCACGGTGGTCCTTGGATGCTTGAAATGTTCAAATACAGTTGATACATCTAGGTTTTGATTCTCCTTAAGGCCAATTAAATTTTTTTTTTTTTCTCTTGTTTTCTTTTCTTTATTATTTTCTCTTACATTTATAATTCACCTCAGACCTTTAAAATTTCAGATCTCGGCCTATATTTGTAATCTCGAGTCTCTACCCAACCTCAGACTCTTTCTTCCCGAACTATTTGACTCTCTGGCCGCAGTTATTTAGAAGGGATGCTTTGCTTGCCATCAAAGATTTCGGAAGATTCCCTATTATGGATCTTCGTGGAATAGCGCCCGGCAAAGCGGGTGAAAGTGGGAATTCTGGTTCTTGCACTCTCACTTGAGTGAGACAGAGGAGAGTGGAATTTCGTGTGTAGGGGTGAAATCCGAAGATCTACCAAGGAAGGCCAAAAGCTGTCCTGTGAGTATAAAAAGTCACGAGTGTAAAGTAAACTAAAGGGACCATCTTCTTTTCAAATTGCGGCCCATCTCCGACCGTTCACCTCTTCATCAGGGGCGGAGCTGTGTAGTAGGCTCCTTATGCTATAGCCCAACTGAGATTTGGGCTGCAAATACCTCAAGTATATAATGGCCTAAACTCCTAAGCCCATAGAAAAAAGAAAAAATAAAAAAGAAAAAAGAAAAAGAAACGTGCGACTTCATTCTTCACTCCTCCGCCAAAGACTCCAAGAGCCGCCTTCGTTCTTCACTCCTCAGAGACTCTCTCGACTCTCAGTCTCTCATGTCTCATCTGAAATTTCATGAACCGAGTTCGTTCAACTCAGTACAGGTACGAATTCATCGAACAAGCAGTCAAGCACTTTGAATTTCATGTTAAAATTGATGGGTTTTGCTTGAAATTGAGTATCTTACCTCTGTGTTTTTGCACTCTGATGACTCTAATTCTCAGGTCTCAGCTGTACAGTAGCCGCCGGTTGGGCTTTGCAGCTTTCGCTTTTAACTCCCTATATACAGGTTCGATTTTGTATCTGATTCATTTTTCTGAATTCCTATTTTACTTTAAATTGCAGAAACTATATTCAGCTTCCGGATAATTAGATAGGATTGGTAATCTTTCGTTTGAATCAAGGAATTCGAGTGTGCCGTTTAGGGAGCTTGGCTGGTTGCATCTTCATTTATATGCTTTGCGGCTTGTTCAGTTGTTTGATTATATCATTTATACGAAAGAGTCAGAAAGACAGAAAGGGTCAAAGGGAATTGGCCATACACTCAATTGGATGATTATGTTTGGTCAATGGTCAATTGGCTAATTATGTTTGGTCAAATGAAATTGCTTTCTTCAACTCATCATCTGTTGACGTTTTGCACTTGTGCTTGGAATGTGTATAATGAAATGTGTGTGTATATATATAGTGTGTGTGTGTGCATATATAAATGTGCATATTATTCTAATATTGGAACATATATAATATTATAGGTATTGATTTAAATGACGGATTACCGAAAATCCAAGCGATACAAAAATCTTTTGTCATGGTTTACAAGTGATACTCCATCAAGTGGTAGTGGGAGTGAGAGTGGGAGTAGAAATGTGACTTAGTTTGCACTGGGTTCCAAATCTAAAAGAAATAGAAGTTTGCAAATTTTTTATGTAGCTTAGTTATTAGCCCACCCCATTTTCAGATCTTGGTTCCGCCACTGCTCTTCATCTTCATCAGAACGCCACCCAATCTCTGCTCTTGTTCACCAAACGTGGCCGCCGTGTTCGTTGTTGATGGAGGTAAATCTGCTTCTTTGCATCACAACTGGATTAGTTTTTGTTTTATTTCACTATTATTTTTGTCAACCATTTCAGTTTCTTTCTTTGTCTGCATAGTGCTTTTAAAATCCAGATAGGCCTTTGCCTTCTTTGCCAGTCTTTTGTTTCAGCTGGAGTAGCCGTCTTATTTAGGACTAGGTTTGGGTTTAATTCATGGGTTTTACATTAGTTTATCAAATGCTCATAGTTTATCTTAAGTTCTTAACTGCACTGTCGTTGGCAATATGAAATTCTTAACTGCTCTTGTTTCTCTTGTGATTGGACTTGTATCGTTACTCTCTCATGTCTCTCCTCACATACTAGTTTATTATTACAGGTTTTGTTTCACTGTTTTAGGGGTATGTCAAAGGAACAATTGATACTGCCTACATTAACAGAATCACTGAAAATTTCAACACACACACACGCACACTCCCACAGTTTAGAGGTTCAGCCAACCCCATTTAGAAATCCGGGCTGCATTCCTAAATAATGGTTGATGTTTTTCGTAAGCAAGTGACTAATACTGTTTGCATTATGTAAATGCAGAGACTTTGGAGGGAAGCATATTGATTGCCACTTCACCTTGAAGCTTAGCTTAGCCTCTGCTAACATGCGTGTATTCAAGCAGCTTCTGCCCAACATAAGTCGATTAAATGGTGCCAAAAAGTATTTTCAAGGTAAATCTAAATTCACATTACTCATTGGATAGTCTTTGATAGTTAGATAGAAAATTCCAAGTAAAATATGATGCTCAAACTTGGATAGAATTTTTGAACCGTTGTATGTGTCTTTCGTTGGAGTCGCACAACATTCTTGTCAGAGCACAAAATTTTCTTGGGACAATGACTTGATGTACTATGCAAATTATGTTGGAGTCTCCTACCTAACTGTGTGAGCTTTAGTTAAAGTATTTGCAGAGGTTGGTGGTAGTTGTGCAGTTAGTAGTCTTATAATTGTGAAGAGACCTATGCATGTAAATGGCAATAATTCACGGGGAAAATTTGATGGATATGGTCTGGTTCCAATAAAGTTTACCGAAGCCTCTTTCCTGATACTTTCTTTCATATTCGATGCAGCATCATGTTTTGCCTTTATACATTCAAGCCCAAACTCCCCAGTAGAAGTCCATTCTCAGGATCAGGAAGTAGTGATTGCTTTGGGAAGCAATGTGGGTGACAGACTACATAATTTCAATGAAGCCTTGCAGTTGATGAAAAAATCAGGCGTGCAAATAACAAGACATGGCTGTTTGTATGAGACAGCACCAGCCTACGTAACTGACCAGCCTAACTTTTTAAACTCTGCAGTTAGAGCGGTTACAAAACTTGGGCCTCATGAGCTATTAGGAGCACTGAAGAAAATTGAAAAGGACATGGGTCGTACCCAAGGTATAAGGTATGGTCCCAGGCCTATTGACTTGGATATATTGTTTTACGGGAAGTTAAGAGTCGGATCTGAGATTCTTACAATCCCTCATGAAAGAATTTGGGAAAGACCGTTTGTAGTAGCCCCATTATTGGATTTGCTGGGATCAGCTATTGATAGTGATGTAGTTGCTTGTTGGCATTCTTTCTCAATGCATTCTGGTGGGCTTTTTGAGTCTTGGGAGAAGTTGGGCGGTGATTCCCTCATTGGAAAAGAAGGTCTCAAGAGGGTTTTGCCCATTGGAAATGGCTTGTGGGACTGGTCAATGAAAACCTCAGTCATGGGAATCCTTAATCTGACTCCAGATAGTTTTAGTGATGGAGGAAAATTTGAGTCTGTGGAGGCAGCGGTTTCTCAGGTTCGATTGATGATTTCAGAAGGGGCAGATATGATTGATATTGGTGCACAGTCAACGCGGCCAATGGCTTCTAGAATTTCAGTTGAACAAGAATTGGATAGACTAATCCCAGTCCTAGAAGCAGTTGTTGGGATGCCTGAAGTAGAGGGCAAGCTTATATCTGTGGATACATTTTATTCAGAAGTTGCTTCTGAAGCAGTTAGTAAAGGGGCTCATATTGTAAATGATGTATCTGCTGGTCAGTTGGACTCTAACATGCTTAATGTTGTTGCAGGCCTTAGGGTACCTTACATTGCAATGCACATGAGGGGGGATCCTTCTACAATGCAGAACAGTGAAAACCTTCAATATGATGATGTTTGTAAGCAGGTTGCCTCCGAGCTATTATTGAGGGTGAGAGATGCAGAAGTATTAGGTATCCCAGCTTGGAGGATAATCATTGACCCTGGAATTGGATTTTCAAAGAATACTGAACAGAATCTGGATATCTTAATGGGGTTACCAAATATTCAAGAGGAAATTGGGAGGAAAAGTTTGGCATTATCTCATGCACCCATAATGATCGGATCTTCGAGAAAGAAATTCTTAGGTGAAATATGTAATCGCAAGGCTGCGATTGAGAGGGATCCTGCTACTGTTGCTTCTGTCACTGCTGGAGTTTTGGGCGGAGCAAATATTGTAAGAGTGCACAATGTGAGGGATAATCTAGATGCTGTGAAGCTATGTGATGCTATGCTGAGACGGAAGAGATCTTTTCCTCAATAAGCATAAGTTTTTTTATCTCTTCAGTAAAGGGTGCTATTGGTATTTCTATACTTCCTGTTTCAATATCTGACATGAAATACCAACATGGAAACATCATTTTGTTCTCCTTATGCTGGTTAAGCTGTTAGTGACCATTTGTTGGCTGGGTAAAGTAAATGTTTGGACTACGATGTTGGATTGGCTTGTTTTTAATCCAATCCAACCCATTTTTGTGGGATAAGGTGTCCCTAAAAAAGTTAAGATAATTTTTATCAATTGGGTTTAACCGAGCCATAACAGAAATTAAATATCATTATAACAATTCCAGCCTTTGCTTGATCCCCAAACCCCAGCTGCCAACAACGATGTCTCCAACTGTCTTTGGCTGTCTCTGCAGTTTCACCTGAATTGAATCTCTGTTTCTCAAAAACAACAGGTAATTCTCTTTCAATTTCTTCGATATTCAGTCTCCCTATCTTTCTCCTTATGGAGTTGTTTTAGTGGATTTGTATTTAGACTATGGATAATGGGTAAGCTTGAATTTGTTGGTATTTCTTTTTAAAAGGTTAGGTATGATTCTTCTGAATAGGTCTTTTGTGTTTGATCACAAAACTTGGTAGCTGTATTTTCAAGTCCCAATAAGTTTAAGTATTATTTTCTTTTTCATTTTTTTTCACAACTTTTCATTGAATATGGATATAGCAATTCATGTTCTTCTTGTTCATCAAGCTATTCAGAACAGTTCACTCTCATTAGTTATCTTTTTTCTTCATTGTTCTTTTGATCTTTTTTAAATGATATTTATTATTTTATTATTTTATTAAAGATGAGAGTCATCTCTCTTGAAGTTCTGTTTTGCCAGCTTGACCTCCATTTTGAATTTTTGATTTGGAACTCGTTCTATGTTTGATTTGGAACCAAGTGTTTTGGTGCCAAGTAACTAGGGCACGATGCATACATAGAACCAAGTGTTTGATTGTGTTTAATTATTGATGATCAGCTATGATAATGGTGCAAGGAACCACAATTTTATTGCTAACTCTGATTCTACACTGGAGTTGCTTTGGCTCTGGGTGCTTCCACAACTCTGATAATAGGAGTCCTTCATTGTGTGTGTATACGTGGCTTATTTGATGATCCAAACTTTTTCATTGGAGTTCTTACTGATTTTATCACCAACAATTTGTTTCTTACAAAATTAGTTCTTATTTTAGCTTTCTTTCGAATGGTTGTTGCAATTCTTACTTTGCCCAAAAAATGTAATGTTGATCTTTTATTTCGTTTTCCCATCCTGTCCACTGCAGCAGATAGTACCCTTTTGCATCATCTACTGAGCATGTGGGAATTGATCAACTATTAGTTCTTGGAGCTCGCAAGCTTTCATTCTTGGTGGATTTTAACATGATGTTAGAGAAAATGAATTTTGTCTTTGAACAACTGAATTGTTGAAGCAATAAGTTCCAATGATGCATTGTATTTGAACAACAGAATTGTTGAACGAATTTAAGCTTTTCCTTACCAGAAGTTGAATATTGCTGTCAATTCTCAGTTTGCCCTTTGGATTACAAAAATTTGGAATTCCAGAGGGGGTTATTTTACTACAAAGCACTGTGTCATTGATTCAGCTTTTTAGTCTAGTGCGGCACTACATTAGTTGATGCCTCTACTTCACCAACATAGGGCATAAATAATTCTTAGACCCATGAAATGCTTGCAGTGGATTCCAATCTGCACCATGATCTCGTCCAATGGTTTCTCAGAAACAATCTTTTTTCATTGCAAACAATTCTTTTGTCCGTCGTGTATCAATTTGTGCCTCAAAAGTGTCACAATTTTCTTTAAGATGCCGCCCATTTGCAGTTGCTCCAATATCTTCCACTAGCCCTTCATTTCCACAGTAACCCTAAAATGCTTAAAATCACTAAATCATCTGGCAAACACAAAAGTGACAAAACCCTAATGCAGGGAAACATCCGAAACAAAACTGAAGGCTTCTTCCTTTAAAAACTAGATGAGCTCCATCTAAACAGCATTTCCCTTGCTACTAGCCACCCCATCTTAGCAATAGCACCGATGTTTCTCCATTTCTTCTCGACTTATAGAACAATGGCTCCGCTCGATACCCTTTCGCTCGCGTGGGGGTAAAAACTCTGTAAATGAGAACTTTGGCCAGCACAGAGCATTAAGGGTTGCTTTGCTTTGATTTTCAGACACTTATTCTCAGAAATAAGCAAAAGCCAGCTCTTCTTAAAAACACCAAACACACTCAACTTATGCCATGAGTTGCAACGAGAGGGGGACATCCAAAAGTCAATTTCTCTAAAAAAAAATAAAAAAGATTTATAACAATAAAATTGTCACGTGCAAAGCACGTGTGATAAGGGTATTATCGGAAGTCTGAACAAAAATGCCCAAGCGCCAAAAGGATGATATTAAGCCCTGGTAGGCATTGCCGGTTCCCCTTTGAAAGTGTGAGTGTGAGTGTGAGGGCGAGTGATCGAGGATGGAGGACGAGGGATTAGAAGATTGGGACGACGCGGCTTTCGTCGAAGAACTCATCCAAGTACAAGAGCGCGTCATCTCCGATTCTCAGCCGCCGTTAAGACCGGAACCGCCGCCGTCCTCTTCGATTACCTACTCGCCTCCGCGCCACCTCTCCCAGCGCTCCAACGCCGTCTCCTCTTCCTCCGCATTGCCGCCGCGTGTTTGGACCTGCCAGAGGCTCGACAAGAATGCCGAAATTGGGCGCTTGAAGGTTAGGGATTCGTACACCTTCTAGATATATGGATTTGATTTGGTGAGTTCTTGTTTGCTTGTAGATATATGGAAGAGATTGAGTAATGTATTGCTTCTTGTGCATCTTTGATTTCACAGATGGCTGCTTCTTCTTCTTCTTCCGCATTGCCTCCTTGTGTTTCGGGCAACTCTGGATGTGATAAGGAACGCGAAATCGGGCGCTTGAAGGTTAGGGATTTATTGCATTACTCTACATGGTTTGTGTGTCTATACAGGAGAGGTGGAATTTTTTTTCTTTATCTTTTTTTGATTAATTTGTTATAAAATGTGTGTTAGTGACTAGTGTTGAGTTTTATGGAGCATTTTGGCCATAGTTAACCAAACATTTCTGGTTAGTTGGGAAATGCAGGAACATCCATGTCGAGGAGTCGTTGTTCTCCTAGAGATTTTTGTTGTTGAAAAAGAAAATGTTATGCTTTTCTGGTTACTCATCAATTTTAGTTTGAATTATATGTTATGTGTACTTTTTTGCTATAGTTGGTGCTATGACCTGGGATTGAAGAACAACAAGTGTTTGTACACCTTTGTTTTCTTGCACTCCAAAGAACTTGAGTCTCTCTGGTTTTAGATAGTTGCTGAATTTGTTTATTTTTATATGTCAGGGATAAACAATATACATCTTTTTTTATTGTTCCCTTACTAAAGTTTGATGAATGTTAATTGCAGATGGAGCTTGGGCATGTCTTGAAGCAGCTTTCAGATTATGTAAGTCTATTTTTTGTTTTTATTTCTCTATTAAAGATGCATAACGAGACGAGTCTTGCTCTTTGTTTTGTAATCATTTTATGGCCTACTCATATGTACTTTTGGTAGATTTTCCTATAGGTGAAGTTGTTCCTATATTGCTATATATTCTAGTTTTGTTTGTTCCATTATACCTTTGTCTGTACTGGGGTAAGTACATATATTTGTCAGCTGAGTTTTTAACTAATGATTGGCAGTACAGAGATCCACATGCATTCTTTTTCTTTTGTATGCTTTCATTTATATCCAGTGTATACCATGCAGTCAAGTTTTTTCTTTTTTAAAATGGGGCGTTCTGTCCAGCTTTTATCCATTTGCCACTGCCAGTGTTGCATGTGAAGTTGCATTCAGTTTTCTATTTCTGATAGTACCCCTTTCTAATAGATCCTGTTTCTCATTATTGTCTCTGAGATAATTCTTGGGATGTTGTATTCAATAAATCTTGCTATACTTGCAGGAACAAGAGTGCTCAGAACTGAAGAAGGAAAGAGACAAAAAAGATGAACAGCTTCAGTTTGTACTCTCAAGGAATGAAAAGAAAGATGGAGCTGCTAGGAACTCTGATAGTGCAAACTTGTAAGTATAACCTTTCTGTCACAGGGCGTCGGTCTTATATGGTGCAAGTTTAAAGTTTAGACCAATGGTATTCAGTCTACTGCCCATTATATAGTATACTAATGACCCTGAGGTGCATTTATCTTATTTCTAATCATGGTCCCATGGTGGCAGGGAATCTTCTGTACAATTACAAATGGCAAGAGTTCAAGTCATCAGCCTAGTTCTCGGGTTCATATTGGTAAGTTGAGTAAGAGATCATCGTCAATCAATTTATTTTCTTGTGGTAATACTTTTCTTACATTTTTATTTATTTTGTTTTGTGCTAGGTGTGTCAACCTCTAAAGCCACAGGCGTTCAAACTGATGAAACTAGTGCTTCTGCCCAAGCAATCCATAATGATGACCAGCATATTTCTGATAACCTCTCCAAGAAATTGCTAGCTATCTGGGGATCTCCAAATGAACAAGAGTTGGGAAAAAATGTCATATCCAATTTGCTTATGGCTTGCCAAACAGATTTCCATTCTCTTTCTGGGTGCATTGGCATGAATATATCCTCTAAACTGAGAATGGACACTGCAGGAGATGAAGGCTCTTCTATTGCAGCTTCACAGAATATGCACATATCTCGTAACCCAGAAGTTGCAAAAGTGTCTCATCTTTATTCTGTCTTGACCAAGGTACTCTTATATTATACAATTTCATATATCTTTTTAGACGGGAAATATCTTGAACCCGAGCATACAAATTAAGTCCCAAATTTTAGTTTCTTAGAAGTTCTGCTGAACCTTAGATCTGTTGATTATGAATGCCTATCAAAGTTTTCAAGGTTTATGGTAGTTAGTTTGGGAAGGGATCAAGGAGGAGGGTAGAAGTTTTTTGTTTTCTGTTGCTGTCATCTCAAAAGTTCAATACATCAGAATGAGAATATTGAAGATTTCTTTGGCTAACAATAAACAATTATTATTTAGAAAAGGGTGCTGCCACATATGTTCCTGGCATCATTTCATCTTTTGTAGGATTAAGGGATTGATTCGGAAATAAAGTAGTGAACCTGCCAATATTTCTGCTATGGTTTCTTTTGGTTTGAAATTATTTTTTGTCACCCATATATGAATTGGGTTTGGCTTGGGTTCATGGAGGATACATGATTGGTTGTGGCACTATTGTTTGTTGAAAACCAATTTAATAGTATGCTGTGTGTCACTCATGGGTACCAGCCTCCTTTATTGCGTCAAGTTTTCCATAGTAGTGAACAGATATTCTTTGGTAAAACTGCTCATGGCGATTGAGCTAAGTTTTTTTATACATGACTTAATAAACAGGAGAACAATTGTTACATGTATTCATCAGTGATGTTGAATCCCTTGTTTTATCTTGTATATGAGTATTTTGTTTAGCTTTAATTTGATTGTCTTATTGTAGGTCAATAATGGAATGATAAAGTTGGATGCTCTGTTTCAACCACTAGTCGACCTCTGCAGTCTTAAAAATGTGAGTTGGATAGTTAATATGCTTTGACTCCTTGAACCAATGGTATGTCAGAAGTTCTAATTTAGATATAAATTAGATTGTACTGGAACATTAATTGAACAGGATGTGATTATCTTTTTAGTATTGTCTTAATCTTTTCTCTCTCTGTTTAATATTGGTGGATGCGCTGTATTACTTGGGAATGTTGATTGCTAACTGTGTCTCTTTAGTCTTAAGGACTCGGAGTTTGGGCTAGGTATAATATTAACTTGGACCAAAGCTCAGTTATTTGATCAAATGATATATAAACCTTTTTCTCTTAACATAAATTTGGTATGCAAAGGTTACTCTAGCAATGGATACTCTGTAATTGATTTGAATATACTATTCCTGTCATGTTAAACTCACCTAAACCTTCCCCGAAAATTAGTTGTTGGCTTATACTTTTGTCTCCATATGGATGGATCATACAGTTGTCAAATGTATTATAAGAACTATGAATCAATGTCCCATATTTTACTGCTAATTCCATCTATTCTAAAATCTAATTCTAGATGGACACGACTATTGGTACAGTCAATATCTTCAAATCTTTAACTATTGATAAAAAACTTGAGACTGATAACTCTCTCTACACACGCAGACACACACATATATTGACTTTCTGATAATGTGAACTGTAGTTGCAACCCTTCATTGTCTTGTTTGGCATCTGCAAGACATTTTTAATGATTGAGGTTTCTTCCTTCTCAATCAGTTTTCCTCCTGTATTACGAAACGATAATTCTTGTTTGGACAGAGTATTTGTGCTTACGAGCTCCTTTACCTTTCATATCATTCTATGCCTTAGAGACTGTAAAAATAACATTCCGAACTACTTGTATCTCACTTTTTATAATGTTGCTTTAGTTCACTATTGTAAGTGTTTCATTCAGTTCGTTCAGTCTGCTTCTTGCAGTTTGTTGATGAGTTGGTTCATTTTGGCATAGGTTGTCATTGTCAAGGCATCTCTACATATACTACATGTGTTTCTTAAGCACCTTCTAAGTCTAGAAAGGCCAGTAGAAGGAAGGTACACATACTCTGCTTCATAAAACCTCATGTATTTCTTTTGATTTTGCAGGAGCTAGAAATGTATTGATTGTATATGCTATTGATGATTCGTCCCTTTGACTGCGCCTTTGTGGTGTTTAAATGATTTTCTGTTAGAATAATATTATTTATCATTTACTAATAGTGGCTTGATCCATATGTGATGGAATGGTGGATGGATTAGTGGGTCTTATTGATGTATCAGACAGTGCATGAACGCGCTTGGGCCTTGGTTGTTTGGATTTATGATAAAAGAAACAGCTATTTGGCTTTCTGTTTTTTGTTGCATTTTCTAAATCTACTAAACTATATTTCCTGATATATATTAGTTTGGCAGGATGACCTGTGCAATGTTGGGATTGTCTTGTCAGTTGTTGTTGTTGTTTGTTTGTTTTGGTTATTTTTCTTTTTGGTGAGTGTTATCGCATGCTTATGAACTTTGATTTGATCTTTCCAGTGCACTCTACTCAGGGTCAATGTCATGGTCGAGGGACTCGTAAGAAGGAATCAGACATCTTATGTGGACTCTCTTCCATTTGGAATGGATTTTTATGCTGAAACTGAAAGCAAGAGTGGAGATTGGAATAACGGTGTTGCAAATTTGGTTTCTCGCGTAGACTGGGTTTCACTTTTTGAGATGATCGTACAAATTGCCATGAGGAATACAGAACACTGCCTAAGGCTACAAGCAGTCTCTATTATGAATGTCATTGTAATGAAAAGTAATGCTTTTATGGATAGGGAAATGTAAGAATAAAAATAACCTCTTTCTATCGAAATTTCTATCTGTTACAGTTTCACACTGTCTAAATGAAGTTCCATTGGAGACAGGTTTGGCCGGACACTTGTGTTTGAAATGATCGCAAAATTGCTTGCAAAGGAAGCTGGTTTTGAGGTGCGAAAGCAAGCCGTGCAACTTCTGTATATGCTACTGAATTGTAAGTTTTACATAACTTTTGCTATAGTATGGTCCTACTTTTTTTTTCTTTTCATTTCCTTTTTCTTTTCTTAAAAAATTGCAAGGAGGCACAGCTTAATATTATTATAATAGATATCATGTGGGGAATTTAATATGGGAACTTGTTACGATTTATTGTTTCTGGAGTGTTTTACATTTACTGAAACAATGTATCACCATAGTGGGTGGACACGATATCTTCCTCGTAGTAAAATTCAAAGCAGTTATAAGGCAAAAAATTAGCAATCAAACAACCAAACTATGATGGTCACATTTTAGGTTCTTCTAAATTACTGCAGCTTTCCCAGTATAACTATGATAGTTTGGTGGGGAAGCTGTCCCGTAAAAGGAATGGTAACTCCTAAAACACAATGAGACCGATCCTGTTGTAATGATCAGATTTTGACTTTGTCCCATAGCCTCTGATCCCCACTGTAGCTTCCCAAATTCATGTTTCTGTCTGAAAATTTTCTTGGAGAGTACCACTTCATCCTAGGTCATGAGATAGATTATGTATAGTTACAAATTGATCTGTAACGTTACTACATCTGTTGTCACTATATGCTTGGATGACAGATTTCTTGTGATGCTTATTCTTTTGGGATTGCTCAATTGTTAATCACAACTTTTCTTTTTTGTACTGTAACTGGTGATATTTTCCTTTCACCGCACGTGTAAAGCCTGAAAGTTCTGATTAGAGCTAACATTGCAGTCCCACTACTCAGCTCTTTGACTTGAAATACTAGAGTTAGACACATGCTTTCTTGATTTTTGCTGTTTATGTATTGCCATTCCTGTCTTAAACCCTGAACATCTTATTGTTCTTTGCTCAATTGAAGGTCCTAAAATACTGGTTAAATTCTGTACCGGTTATAAAGAGGAGATGAATGCTGGTGCTATGGATGAAAATGCAGGAGAGGCTTTGACTTTTCAAAAGTACTGTATGATTCTTCAAGGATTGGCAGATTGTCTAGCTTGCTGTGGACACTGTCTAGAGGTATTGTAAATGGCCCTTTTTTTTTTGCTCTGGTTATAAAGCCATGATGCATATACTTACCTGTTGTCTGTGAAAGAAACTTGTAATAGATATGAGTTGGCATATTTATCTATTAGTGTCACTAGAGTCAGGTGATGCAATACATACTTTTATTAGAGAAATGAATTGTCATACTCAATCTAGGTAGAGTCACATGAGATAGAACTGATGAGGGATGTGTTTGAGTTGCCACACTCGCCTCTTTGATTTTACAGAACTTTGTGTTACTTGGGTTCTATCTTTGAGTTGATTTTATTCAGATTTCAATCTAGGTAGATACCTGAAGTTGGCCCCATCTGTTCACAGGCTACTTGATATCTTTTGGAAACTTGTGTTTACATTTTACTTTTTTTCATTGTTAAAAGGGAATTGGAGTTTTTTGTTAAGTCAGGCAACAAAGCATTCTATGTAACTATAAAATTTCATGATGAGGTGTTCAAGCTTTCTTGCTTTTATTCAAAAGAGAATAGAAGCCTTGTATACAAATTGTTATCTTAGAATGTCATGTAACTTTAAAAGTGAATCATCAAGTCTTTAAATTTGTATGACATGATGCTGCAGTTCATGTTATATGACGTTGGATTGCACAGTGTTGCCTGATTGTAGATTCCAAATGATTTCCTGTGAAAGTTAAGAGCAGCCTATTTATTTAATGCGAGAGATTAAGAGGTCCCTCACTGAAAATCTCTACATGAGGAGGTTCAAGCTAGCAAATATTAGTGACATTCTTCTGCTGCATCATAACAATAATGTTACCTCCGTGACTGTCATAAGCTGCTTCCCACGTTTGTCATGTTCATGCATATTATGTCGAACTTGTCAAAAAGTTGGAGGCTGTGGCTTATTGTTTTTATCTTCACCGTCTATTGGCTGGCTGGAGGGTGGGTTTGTTCTGTCTTGTTATGTATATTATATTGGACTTGTGAAAAAGTCAGAGGCTGTAAGTTGTTGTTTCTACCATTACCTTCTATTGGCTGGCTGGAAGATGGGTTTGTTGACTTGTTCTGAAGTTGCTGGGCTATGCAATGCACTCCCACTCCATTTATATTCAGTAAAATAATTTGTTCAATCACTTTTTTCTCTTGTCAATCATATCAGTCAATAAAGGGTATGTGTCTTATCGGTTCATTGGAGGCCTGCTTGGCCTATGAGCTACATAATTCGAGGTGGAGGTGGTTCTATCCTCTTCCATTTCATAATCTCTCTCATCCTAGTGAAGGAGGGTTTTGAACTTTTGATCCTATCCCTGGAGTTTAAGATTTTATTTTTAATGACGTGTATTACGAAATATTGATGGCTTTTATATGCTTGTACTTTCAGGAGTTGATACTTTGCCGAAATGCTGTTCTTTTACTGGCTTTCCTAGCCTCATCTGGAATATCTGGCTTTGAAATACTTGCGAGTCACAAGCTGCTTCAAGATGCAAACTTTCTAATGTTAATATTACAAGTTTTGGCAGCAGAAGCAGATCAGACAGCAGTTAATATTAAGCAACAACATCAGCTTTACAAAGAACGGTAATTGATAAGTGTGTCTGAGTGCCCTTGGAATTTGGGTTCTGATATTGTTACTTAGTTGCAGGATTCACATAATCTTAGTTCTGCATTACTTTGCCCAGTTCTATTTGTGCCTTATCCTTGCATTTTATGTGCCAATATGTATCGCGCAGAAGTGTGTATTACAAATGTTATCCCACATAATTTGCAAAAATTGTCGTTTTCTTGATCTTGCAAGGATATTTCATGTCTTTGTATGGAACAGATTCATTTCTGTATATATGCATCTGATGGAATCACCTTATCGATCTCTTAATTGTTGCTTATATTATGAGTGTTGTTATGCAGGACCTTGCTGGTACGGGAGGCCTTGATATTGCTTAACAGATTGGCGTCAAGCCCATCATATTCTGCAACTGTCCTGCATGTATTAACAAACAGCAGAGACATGGCCAGTTTGGCCATTGATGTTGCGAGCAGGTTGTCCCGGAAAGACCAGATATATGAGAAGTTTGAATGCAGGCTGGAATCTGATATTGGTGACCTAGCTAGAGTCTTTAAGAAAAGGGTGTTCACATATTTAGGTGATAACATATCCTAAAACCCTTGGTGCACTTTTGGTACACATTTTTGTAAATTCTAGGTATCAACAGTATACAAGTTGCCACCAGAGCTGTGCAGTGCAAATTCTTAGAATGAGCCCTTTAGCCAGAAATTTTGTTATATGCTGGCAGCAGTTACTATGGAAAGTTTTGTCAGGTCTCACTCATTGTATGATGGAATTTTTGTAATGATCAAATACTTTGCTACTGTATATATAAAAGAATCAGCTTCAACGGGTTGTTTTGGCTCTATTTCATTTGAACTATAACCTGGGAGGGACGCACTATCTTGCTGATTATATCATTTTTCTCTGAAACCATTTGCGTACTTGGCAGATGTCCATGCGGGTGATAAACATTTTGAGGCTTGTTCATAAAACAAGTCATAGAGTAGCCATTATTCACATACGAGATTAAGGACAACTTTAGCAGGGAAAGCACAGAATCGAAGAGCAATCATTTACATAAGGAACTAGCCCAGTGGCATAGCCAACTATTTACACAACTCATTAATTTGTACAAGGTAGGTTATAATGCTATACAGACCATCAATATAAGACGATAAGAATAACGTTTACGCAAACTATTTCTGTACAAGAATGCCCCTGGCATTCTGGATTACCTTAACCAAAGGCAATCTCAGATATATGAACTATGTACAAATTTACAAGTACTTACACACAGTAAGTACATGAATATACGATATTACTTACAAAGGCAGCTGATTCCCAGCACGAGTTGTGATGAATTACTTCCAAGATTTCCATCTTGTTTGGAGTTCGTGGCTGAAGAGATTGCTGGGCAGGGGACAGTACTCCCCATCAGTCATGCTGTCTATGGAATACACCTACCATCCCCCTACTCTCCAGTATGTTGAATAAACTTCGGGGACATGCGACACTCTCCAATTATCTTTTCCATCTGGATGGATTGTCTTCATCAAATCCACTGGCAGATCAAAAAACTTGAGAACTTTCAACTTACGCAGATGCTCAATCCCTGATGGCACATTCTCCAGAAGCTTACACCGTTGGATGATTAGCTTTTCAAGACAATCCATTGCACCCATCTCTACGTCTACGCACCTAAGTTCATCGAGTTTGTCCAGGCTTAAGATCTTCAGCTTCATAAACCCATCAGCCTTAAAACACAATCTGTCTCCGGTAAATGCTTCACATAGTTCAAGTTGAACAAGATTGGGAATATGTCGTAGATAGATGAGTGGATCATCCTTTAGCCTACTCCATTGCAGAGACAATATGACTAGGTTTGGAAGAGAAGGAATCCAGTGGGGTAATGCTTCCAAACGTCCTCTCATGTAGAGCCGCTGAAGCAACAAAGGAGGAGAAGAAAGGTGTCGAAGATCAATGATCTCATCTGCTTCCACTGAAGTTATAGACAGCGCATGAAGATTACTCAGCTTTGCAATGGATGAACATAGAGCCTTCCCGTCCACTTTTCTCAATTTTATAAGGCCTAACCTTCTCAGCTGATTTAGCTTCCCAAGTTGTCTTATTATAGTGCCACCATCTTGGTTTACCTCTATGAAACAGAGCTTCTGCAATGCTCGCAAACCTCCTATTTTTGGTGTGACCTTAAAACCATTCTTTACATCAAAAGATTTATAGGATATAAACTGATATCGATACACTAGAAGATGGCGTAGGCGTTGGAGCTTCAGGATCTCATCAGGGAGTTCAGTGACATAGGACTGCTTAAGATCTAGAGTTTCTAGATTCTGAAGCTTCCCAATGAATCTCGGCACAGTTTTCACCTTGGTTTTCCTCAAGCTCAAGTATTTCAAGAAGTACAAGTCCACAACTTCAACTGGAAATTTCTTTAAGGGTGAGCTACGCAAGTCCAAGACATTTAGCAGCCTGAAACCTTTAGGGAATAATGTAGGGATGGATAGCTTTTGAGCAACCCCAAACATGAACAGTGAGCGTAATTGGGATACTGACCTGTTTGGCTTCACACCTTGTAGTGTGCTCTGGATGGATAGGCGTCGGATTTTATCAGACCATTGCGCAGGAACACTCTTTTCTTTCACAACTGTGGTGAAGTTCTGATCTCTTGACTTGGAGATGATGATCTCCCGCAAAAACTCGTGGATCCGACATGTTCTGATCCTTCCATCAGAACTAGTTCTCACCACTTGTATTAGGCTTCTATTCAAGAGTTCATGGAGATAGTCATCTGCCACTTCTTCGGGTGTTCTCCCCTCTTTTGCTTCAATTAACCCTTCTGCTACCCATAACCGGATTAGCCTCATTCGTTCAATCAGATGACCCTCAGGAAAGATGCTCAGGTACAAGAAGCAGGATTTGAGGAAGTATGGCAAGTCATTAAAGCTGAGTAACAGAACCTTTTTCAAATACTTGAGCTTGTCATTACCCTCAATTTCTGCCCCAAGGCTGCGGGCAACCATATCCCACTCGTCCATTCGTCTTTCATCTTTTGTAGCCAAAACACTACTAATTGTGACAATCGCAAGGGGAAGCCCCTCACACTTCTTTAAAATGTCCTTAGAAATATCCTCCAAATGAGGAGGGCATTTGTTCAGTTGAAACACCTTTCTGCAAAATAGATCCCAAGACTCTGTAGGAGGTATAGGCTTCAATTCAAAGGTCTTACCATCAGAGAGTGTGCGAGTAGTAGAAGCTATTTCAGCATTTCTTGTTGTGAGCATAACTCGGCTGCCACAGCTGTTGTTAGGCAGTGCATGTTGAATAGTATCCCATTCATATAGATGCCAAACATCATCCAAGACAATCAGATACCTTCTTTCCCTTAGCAGCTCCTTGATTGTCGCCCTCAGTTGATTGTTGTCCATGTTTGCAATTACTTCTGGAACTCGTCTCCTGCTTGCTTTGAAGAGTTGTTGAACCATGTCTTTGAGAAGGTCTCCAGATTTGATGGATCGATTGACAGTGACCCATGCACGCACTTCAAAATGCTTTTCCACTTGTGGATCATCATATACTTGCTTTGCCAAGGTGGTCTTCCCTATCCTCCATTCCTCCCAGCCAGCCAAGGAAACCACTTTGCGCCCAGAATTGTCTTTAAACAGCCACCCCACAAGCTGATTTTTAGGCTCATGAATGCCCACAAGATCAGATTTGTCTAGAAGAAGAGCATCTCCTCGACGGTCTTGCCATGTATTTCCAACACTGTCAAATCCCAGACCTTCTTCGGCTTTGATGAATTTGTGTTGGAGTCTCTTATGAACCTCTGAAATACTTTTGACTCTTGAGTTGATGGCTTTTAACTGGCAAGCAATACGATAACAAGCTTTTGCATTCTTGATACAGCAACTCAATCTACTCAGAGAACCACAGATTCCATCCCCATGATCATGTTCGTGGAGCAAAGTAAATTCATCTAGAATATCTTCAGCTTCATGAGCAATATCTCTGACTTGCTTAACCCAAACTTTGACTTCCTGATCGGTTTCCTGCAATGCATCTGCAGTCCTCAGGAAGGCCCTCATTCTTTCAAGCTCGCCTTGAAGATTGATCGCTTCTTCTTGAACCCCTCCTAACAATACACCCAACAGGTGTACCTCATTTTTGAAAATGCCTCCAAGTTTCTCTAGCAGAAGATTAACTGAACTCTCTGCCATTATCTCTCGTCTTTAGTTGCTTGAAAAACAGCCTTTGTCACTGAAATTACAGAGTGACATTGGCTGCATTCAAGTGACTTGGCTAGTTACTCTTCCGAGTTCAATCTTTGGGGTTTTATACTAGTCCTTCTTCTACTAAAATATTCATGATATGAAACTATATATATATATATATATATATATTTAACATTAATAGTAAACTAAATAAGAGAACCAAAAAAGTAAGAGGTGACTAAATGAAGGGAAAAGAGAAGTCAGATGTCTTGGCTATTAGTTTATTACCTACATAGATGATAGATCTAAGAACTCTCGGTGAAGTTTAACTTCGTAAAAGCTAGCATTTCCACGAAACCCAGTTCAGATACTTTAAGTGTATAAAAAATTAATCACTCTAATTTTAATACTAAGCGCAGTAGACTTTCTGGTTAGCTACCTCATCCAGACTTAATTTCCTGGCAAAACTAGGCGTATCTTATTGATCTTATCCGAGGACATATATAATATCCATTACTGGAAATGACTTTTGTTCTTACAAATTCATTTCATTTTAGCATCACAACCACTTGTGGAAATTAACTGGGAATATTGACTAGAAGTCTAGAAGCAACTAAGGATTATTATATTTAAATCAAGAAATGGGGCTTATACTTTAAAATGATATCGATCTGATGTCTGTAAAAGGGGCTAACCTTGCCCAGAAATTTCCTATACATTGTGAAAAAACAAGTTGTATTTCTTTAAACGGGATTTCGAAATCGTCCAACTCATTAGTTCCACTTGAATCATTCTTTCGCTTAATACACTCCTCGATCAATATTAAATTAATTGGCTCAACCCTAAGAAAGAAAGAAAAAAAAAAATCAATTCCCAAATGTGCAACTGTAGATCAGTAGTCACCTGACAATGACGTTTTGGATGACGTCAGAGTCGTTGATCGCAGGTCGAAGATCCCGCTAGCTTTGGGGTTGAGCTTTCAGACCGTTTTCAAGTGCTTTTGTCTACGAGAAGCCGCCAGAAGTTCCCTATAGTTAGCTCTCCCAAACCCCTACTTAAATTTGAGAAATTATACAGTTCGCGGGTTACTAGATCTTTTGGTGAGAAAAATTAAATCTTTTCTCATATCATCAACAAATCTTTTCTCATAGCATCAACAAAATAGTATTTTTACCGAGTTGGTTTAGCTCAACTGGATTTTCCACGCATTTGTGAAAGTAGGTGGCGTGATCCGTTTAGTATTGTTCGGTCTTGTTAACATCACGGTGTGTAAGTGGTGAATGAGTTGGATCTTTACCTAGGCATCGAGGAACCATTGCCACACGCTCCACATCTATAATGCATGAAGAATCAATCCTCACTTGGGTATTGAACCGTTGGCACAAGCTCCACGTTAGACCTGGCAAATTACACACTATACCATAACACGACACGAATACCAATGAAATTATAGAGATTTGGTTTGAGGTTTATTGGTTTAGGGTCACCACGATAAGAACATGAATTTTAATGGTCCGGTTTAGAGTTAATCCGTTAATATGATAAAAGCCATTAACATAAGGGTTATTTTATAAATTTTGAGTTTCGCTGTCAAATATTCATTAGAATCCCTAACACATCTCCCTAATCCCTTCATTGTAATCTCTTTCTCAATTTTTATCTGATCTACATGTGTTTCTTATGTTACTCCAAGTTTATAAAATATTTTAAGCAAACATTTAGTTATTTTCTTAACGAGTATTAATGGATTTTAATGGTTAACACAAAATTTAATTGATCGGTTTTGATTTTAGCATTCTCCACATAATATATGAAACGAACTTAACACGACACATAAAACCGTGTCCAGCTGTACTCCACAACAATAATGCATGAAGAATTTCTTGTGTTTCAAAACAGATTCTTGTATTGTCTACTTATTGTCCTCTCCTTGACAAAGAACAAGCCATTTTTACCGCATATATTGTTCAGGTTACCCTTTTTGGAAACATGAAAAATCAGTTTGGTATGTTGCAACTTTGGTCAGTAATCATCATCGGAATTCTATTGACGGCAATTGCTTATGGTTTACCAATTTGGCTAGATTGAATTATAATTTCACCCCTTCGAGTTTTAATATTTTGACAACCATCTAGGTGATAGTCTAAAAGAATGAATTATTACATTTTTCACGGGCCAGTGACATATCAAAAAAATAAAAAAAATAAAAAATAAAAATAAAAAGGGGGGCTAGTGACAAAGCTGCTCTTCTTGACGGTTCCAACTCCATCTCCTCAAGAGTTTCTCAGCACTCTTAACTGCTTGGGGAGCAATCTTCGGGATGAGGTTGTCGGCATCAAGAACAAAGGCTTTGAACAACCTAGCAGGAGGAATGACAGAGCTGAACTCAGTTTCATAAGTGAAAACACTCATGATGATGATGGTGACGATTATACAAGAATGCCACCCCTACTAGTTGATAAAAAGAAACAATCTAGTCCAAACGGTGTGCTCGTTACCCAAGATCCTAATTAATCTCTGATAGAATGTTCTAAATCCATGTCCGCACTCATAGTCGATGATCCTTGATAGGACTACAAGAAGCTTACAACAAAAGGTGGGGAGAAATAAACAATACAAAAATTTAATCTGATACATCCAAGGGTTTTAGCTCTAGAATCTATGAGTCAACAATGTATATTGAGCCCTAGACAGATGATTATCCGTGCGGGTGATGAACCGTCGAGGCTAGTTCATAATAGTACAAGTCATAGATAAGCCATTATTCACATAGGAAAATAAAGAAGCAGGGGAAGTACAGAATCGAAGAGCAATCATTTACATTAGGTACTAGCTAGTGGCATAGCCAACCATTCGCACAACCCATGATTAATTTGTACAAGATAGGTTAAAATGCTATACAGACCATCAGTATGACTATAAGACTACCGTTTACACAAACTAGTGCTGTACAAGAATGCCAGGGGCATTCTGGATCACCTTAACTAAAGGCAATCTCTGATACATGCACTATGTACAAATTTACAAGTATTTAAACAGTAAGTATATGAATATACAATATTACTTACAAAGGCAGCTGATTCCCAGCACAAGTTGTGATGAATTACTTCCACGATTTCCATCTTGTTTGGAGTTCGTGGCTGAAGAGATTGCTGGGCAGGGGACAGTACTCTCCATCAGTCATGCTGTCTATGGAATACACCTCCCATCCCCCTTCTCTCCAGTATGTTGAATAAACTTCGGGGACATGCGAGACTCTCCAATTATCTTTTCCATCTGGACGGATTGTCTTCATCAAATCCACTGGCATATCAGAAAACTCAAGAAATTTCAACTTATGCAGATGCTCAATCCCTGATGGCACATTCTCCAGACGCTTACACCGTTGGATGCTTAGCTTTTCAAGACATTCCATTGCACCCATCTCCACGTCTATGCACCTAAGTTCATCGAATTTCTCCAGGCTTAAAATCTTCAGCTTTCTAAACCCATCAGCCTTGAAACACAATCTGTCTCCAACAAATACTTGACATAATTCAAGTTGAACAAGATTGGGAATATGTCGTAGAGAGATGAGCGGATCATCCTTTAGCCTACTCCATTTCAGGGACAATCTCACTAGGCTTGGAAGAGAAGGAATCCAGTGGGGTAATGCGTCCAAACGTCCTCTCATGTAGAGCCGCTGGAGCAACGAAGGAGGAGAATATAGGTGTTGAAGATCAATGGTCTCATCTTCTTCCACTGAAGCTATGGATAGTGCACGAAGATTACTCAGCTTTGCAATGGACGAACATAGAGCCTTTCCATCTGCTTTTCTCAATTTTAAAAGACCTAACCTCCGCAGTTGAGTTAGCTTCCCTAGCTCTCTTATAATTGTGCCATCATCTTGGTTCACCTCTATGAAACAGAGCTTTTGTAATGCTCGCAAGACACCTATTTTGGGGGTAACCTTAAATCCATTCTTTGAATTAAACTGTTCATAAGACACAAATTCATGCTTATATACCAGAAGATGGCGTAGGCGTTGAAGCTTGAGGATCTCATCAGGGAGTTCACTGACATAGGAATGCTTAAGATCTAGAGTTTCTAGATTCTGAAGCTTCCCAATGAATCTTGGAACAGTTTTCACCTTGGTTTCCCTCAAGCTCAGGTATTTCAAGAAGTACAAGTCCACAACTTCAACTGGAAATCTTTTTAAAGGTGCGCTATGCAAGTCCAACACATTTAGCAGCCTAAAGCCGCTGGGGAATAATGCGGTGATGGAAGGCTTTCTACTGGCCCCAAACATGAATAACGAACGTAATTGGGAAACTGACCTGTTTGGCTGCACAGATTGTAGCCTGTTATGTATAGATAGACGTCGAATTTTATCAGACCATTGCGCAGGCACAGTTTTTTCTTTCACAATTGTGGTGAAGTTTTGATCTCTTGACTTGGAGATGATGATCTCCCGCAAAAGGTCATGGATCCGACATGTTTTGACCCTTCCATCAGGAGTAGTTGTGGCCACTTGCATTAGGCTTCTGTTCAAGAGTTCATGGAGATAGTCATCTGCTACTTCTTCCAGTGTTCTCCCCTCTTTAGCTTCAATGAATCCCTCTGCTACCCATAACCGGATTAGCCTCATGCGTTGAATCAGATGGCCCTCAGGGAAGATGCTCAGGTATAAGAAGCACGATTTGAGGAAGTAAGGCAAATCACTAAAACTGAGTGAAAGAACCTTTTTCAAATAGCTGAGCTTGTCATTAGCCTCAATTTCTGCCCCAAGGCTGCGGCTAACCATATCCCACTCATCAATCCGTCTTGTATCTTTTGTAGCCAAAACACCACTGATTGCAACAATCGCAAGGGGAAGACCCTCACATTTTTTTAAGATGTCCTTACATATATCCTCCAAGTGAGGAGGGCATTTGTTATGCCGAAATGCCTTTCTGCAAAATAGTTCCCAAGACTCTGGAGGAGGCAAGGGCTTTAACTCATAGGTCTTATCATCAGAGAGTACACAAGTGGTGGAGGCTACTTCTGAATTTCTTGTAGTGAGCATAATTCGGCTGCCACAACTGTTGTTAGGCAATGCGTTTTGAATAGCATGCCATTCACACAGGTGCCATACATCATCCAAAACAATCAGGTACCTCCTTTGCTGCAGCAGCTCCTTGATTGTTGTCTTCAGCTGATCATTGTCCATGTTTGCGACTACTTGTGGAACTCGTCTCCGGATTGCTTTGAAGAGTTGTTGAGCCATGTCTTTGAGAATTTCTCCAGATTTGAAGGATCGATTGACAGTGATCCATGCACACACTTTGAAATGTTTTTTCACTTCTGGATCATCATAGACTTGCTTTGCCAAAGTGGACTTCCCCATCCCCCCCATTCCAGCCAATGAAACCACTTTCCGCCCAGGACTACTCTTAAACAGCCACCCCACCAGCTGTTTTTTAGGCTCATCAAGGCCCACAAGATCAGATACATCTAAAAGAAGGGCATCTCCCCGACGGTCTTGCCATGTATTTCCCACACTATCAGATCCTGGACCTTGTTCAGCTTTGATGAACTTGTGACGGAGTCTCTTATGAACCTCAGAAATGTTTTTGAGTTGATGGCTTTTAACTCGGAAGCGATTCGGTAACAAGCTTTTGCATTCTTGATACAGCATCCCAAAGTGCGTAGAGAACCATAGATTCCTTGGCCGTGATCATGTTTGTGGAGCAAGGTGAATTCATCTAGAATATCTTCAGCTTCATGAGCAACATCTCTGACTTGCTTGACCCAGACTTCGACTTCCTGATCAGTTTCTTGCAATGCATCTGCAGTCCTCAGGAAGGCTCTCATCCTTTCAAATTCTCCTCGAAGATAGACCCCTTCTTCTCTAACACCTCCGAATAGGACTCCCAACAAGTGGTCGTCATTTTCGAAAATGTCTGCAAGCTTTTCCAGCAGATAAATAACCGAACTCTCTGCCATTAGGTTTTGTGCTTACTATCTTGAAAAGCAGCCTCTGTCACTTTGAAGCTGCAGAGGGACATTGGCTGCTCCAAGTGACTTGGCTAGTTGTTCCAAGTTACGTTTCTCACTTCAATGCTGCAGGTTTATATACTAGTACTTCTGCTAATAAAAAATTCAGTAATCAAAAACTATATATCGTTAACATTAACCGTAAATCAGAATCAAATAAGAAAAAATATACAAAATTCAAGGGAAAAGAACAAGTCAGATACAGGGAAATATCTTGGTATTACCTACATAATTTTCAGAAGTTCCAGTAAAGTTTCATCTCACAGTCACTTTCTGCATACCCAATTCAAACAATTCCAAAATTAAATCACTCTCGGTAGATTTTCCTGGTTAGCTACTATGAATAAGGATAAACTGGACAGCATATAACTTAGGTGGCAAAGTAATCCGATCGTCATCTTATCAAAGAAGACACACACACACACATATATATATTACCAGAAATGACTTCCATTGTTACCAATTAATTGTATATTTATTGTCTTACATCACAAAACTTTGCCACAAGTAATTGAGAAGATTGACTGAAAGTAACATACCGTTCATTATATATATAAATTTACCAAAGCTTGTAACTTGCATTAACTTGCATCATCAGACACTAAATAAATAAAAATGTCATCTGAAAGTCTGTAAAAGGAGGCAACCTCGTTGCTGGGTAAGAACTACCCAGGAATTTCCTACACACTAGAATATCCAAATACATTCTAATGTTCAATTTTGTTCAAGATATCCCTCAGAAAGAAGAAAAGGTCAACATGGAAATTAATCACAAGGCACAAAATTGATCATTTCTTGAATACCCAAGTTTCGAATGACATGTTTAGGTTAGTAGAGTCACCTGAGAACGAGTTTTCCGATGATCAGTCCAGTATTGCGTGTTCAGGAAGACGATAGAGGAGGGGCGGGCAATGGAGAAGCAATAAGACAGAAACGTTGGGAATGGTTTTGGCGTATATAGACTTTGTAGCCAGCTCAAAAAAGTCATAAGAAGCAAGAGTCTACATCATTTTGTTTTTTTTTAAATAAACTTTTTTTCGAAAGGGCTGAGATATAATTTTGAGATCGAGATTATGAGAGAAGTGATATATAAAGGTTGAAAATGAATGTACAGTTTTAAATTAAAATAATTTAATTTTTAAATTTAATACATGTGACTGAAATTTACTTGACTCTCACACTACTTCCTTAAAAGTTAAAACTATTGTTTAAGTGAGCATGACTGACATAATCTTTTATGTGTTCAAGTAAATCCAGAATATGTGTTTGACCCAAACTCGAGGTTACTTGCTCTAGTTGAAATAGGGTTTATATTAGAGATATTCTCGGAGAATCTTAGGAGATATCCAATCAATGAACGATTATGTTTCCATGTACAACTCTATCTCTATACTTGTAATCTTCTATATAAAGAGACCCCTATTATCAATGAAAACACAACTCAATTATCACCCAATTCAGTTTTCCTTAAACACGTTATCAGCACGACGTCCTAACCCTGAAATAAATAGCCAAACCCTAAATCCGAATACAAAACCTTGAAACCCTTTCGGCCCCCGCCACATATCTTGAAACCCTACTTCCCAGGAGTCCAGAACCGGCGGCGCCACCCCAAGAACCAGCCGGAAACCTACCCAATTACCACCAGAATCTCCAAACCATCTGCAGCAAATATTCCACCGGTTCACCAACTTTCGGACCTCCAATTGCTACCAAACTTTTCCAGAAGTAGCCATTCCACCCCAAGATCTTGGAACCGGAAGAAACATTACAAAAACTGGAGTAAAACTTGTTGAACCGGCTGACTCAAAGTACGACAGAAAAACCGGCAGAAGGAAAAGAAAGAAAAAAAAAAGGAGAGGAAAGATAGGCCCAAGCCGCAGCTCAGGAGCCCAAGCCGCATTTAAGCCACTACCACATCAGCCTGACACTTTTGCAAGCCAGTCAGCAGAGGCACTGCCACGTCAGTAAACGAACGTCAGCCACCTCAGCAAGGACCCAGCGCCACGTCAGCACCGGTCAAAGCCCGTTAACCGTTTCCGATCAACTTTCTGGCAGCCACAAGCGACTTTTCCGGGCACTTTTTTGACCTTTTTTGGGCCAAATTTTCCGGTGGCCTACTTCAAGGTATTTTTTACTAAACGTTTCCGTTTTTTAATTCAATTTCTCTTCTTTTTCGGGGACTTGCAAACTCCTTTCTTCTACACTCCTTTCTTCTACCCCCCTTTCTTCATCATAGGGGAGACCTAATTAAATCGAACTGTGGGGGTTCGCGCTCACTCCAAGCTTGGAGCTTGTTGAGATCTCCAAACTTAGAGTTTGTAGAGAATTTATGATCGACCACTTACGTCATTGTTTCGATCTAATCTAATACCTCTTGGAATTGAATTTCTTGGAAGCGATTACGCTCATAAATTCCTAATTTCTTGGAAGCGACTACGCTCAGAAATTTTATATGTTTTCGTGATAGCTTTTTCCGCTCCGAATTCCAATCCTTTTTCTTGTTCTCTTTCAGGATGAGTAACCTGAACAAATTGGACTTTGCTCCATTGGGAACAACTGGCTCTGAATATCACAAGTGCGTTCGTGATGTCTGCCAGCATCTCAAAGCCGATGGAATCCTAGCCAGGACTTGCTAACTGTTGAGCAAGCTCAAGCTTTGGATGCAAATAGAGCAGTCTTAGAGGCAAATAAGGTGAAAGCCATCATCCTAATGACTCGTCATATGGATGATTAGCTCCAGTACGAGTGCATGAATGAAGAAGACCCCAGAAGGCTGTGGGTCTCACTTGAAGAAAGATTTGGCAACGTCCATGACTCCCTGCTTCCTGACCTAGAAGTGAGATGACATAGCCTCCGCTTCTGTGATTTCAAGTCAGTTTTTGACTACAACTCGGAAGCACTTCGCATTAAATCCTTAATGGAATTCTGTGGTAAAGAGATCACAAATGCGATGTTGATTGAGAAGACTCTCTCTACCTTCCCCATCTATGCATTGATGGTTGCTAAGAACTATCGAATTGATGTTACTGTAGGACGGATCACAAGGTTTCATGAGCTCATTAGAGCTATGAATGTCGCTGAAAAGCATGACAACATCCTTCTGAAGAACTATAATTCGAGATCCATGGAAATAGAGCATATTCCGGAATCCAATTATAGTCACGCACTAAGAGAAGGTGCCAAGAGAGAAACTCTAACCTTAGGGATACTTCTGGACTTTCTGGTCCATATAATCGCTCTACTTGGAAAGGTAATCGCCAAAATAGGCGAACACAGAACCGAAGAGGTCAACGTGGAAAGGGAGAGGGAGGCAACGCCTCTGGCCATGTTGGTGGCACCACCAACACTAAAAACCATCTAAATGACGCTTTCAAAGCCCCTCAATCAATGGAGTTTGAGCAAAGAGATGTATGTTCTCGATGTGGAGTGTCTGATCATTGGGCACACATTTGTAGAGCTCGTGAAGAAATTGTCACCGCCTACAAAGCATATTGTGAAGCAAGAGAAGCTTACTATGTGGAACAAGAAGATCAAAAAGATGATCTAGAGTGAATGGTTGAAGACTACAAATCTGGCTGGGATCAATAGATCGCCAATTCTGTTTAAGTCTTTATTTTTCCAAGAGATGTAATAGGCAATTGCCATATTTTTTTGTAGTAAATGCCAATGGTTTGGTCTTTCTTCAAAGTAGGCTCACCTAAAGTAAGTGTGATGTCTAGGAAGGTTCTAAGATTAGTGGTAATTAAGCGAGCCCTGCTCCACCGACATCTCTCTACTCACTTGGTCACATTTATGTTGGAATTACCAAAAGAAGTTAGACGACTACCATTGTTTTGCATTAGCTAGCATTTTGGATTAGATTTTCTTTGGTCAAAGAGACAATGATGTAACTCCGTTGGTTTATGAATAAAATTTCGAGTTCTTTTCATTATGACTCCATTTTGATTATGAGCATATGACTTTGTGACTACGATGGCTGGGCCATCAGTATTAATTCAAGGATATGGAATAGCCCAAGTTCCCCTTGCCAAAAGGCACCTTGATTACTGTCACAAAAACTCTCTACGCTACTAGGGCAAATCGTACCTATGAGTAGCCAACAGATTTCATGCGAAAACGCATGTAGAGAACCGAAATGAGTTCCTTTGCAATACCTCTAATGATTGCGAACAAAGGAGCATCTTAGAGAAGTTTATGTGTCTCTCTAGTGGACTCTATGTCACTATTTGAGCTATTAATCCAATAAAAGTTATGAGAGAAGATCTCTTGGATTTAGACACATATTGGCTTTGTCACGATAGGATAGATCATCCTAGTCATGATATGATGATCCGTCTACTAAAGACTTCACATGGACATCATTTCTTTCGAGCTAAATGAAGCATGAATCAAAAGTTGATTTCTGGACTAAGTGTGACCAACGCAGCTGCCTAGGGCACCGCCTCCTTCCACCACCAGCCTAGGGCTGGTGCAGTCCCTATCCATGACGCCATGGATGGCGTCCATTATGGTGATGGCGCCCTAGGTGATGCTGCAATCACCAACTTGCTTCAAATAGCGTTTCAGACGCTCAGGCCTAACCAAAATTCTCATTGGTTGCTTCTAAAGCCTCTCGCTCGTTTTACAAAGCCAGTTTCTTAGGGAAATTAGGACTAAGACCGTCCTATGCAAAGGATATGAAAATACTCATTATGTTCTTACATAGAATCCGTAGGGATTCTGTGGACTAGTTCAACTAACTTGCG